>JBBBDQ010025599.1:0-90717 GCA_037127315.1 Ascarosepion bandense
GAAACTTCTGAATATCGTTTCTTATGTCTTTGTCTATGAGTGTATCAAATTTGATTAAAATCGGACCATTCCTTCTATAACCCGATTTTTTTTCCTGATTATCGATTTCAAATATTTATCGGGGGTAGCTCGACACAAAACCTAGCTAAGAATACTCGCAGACACTTATAGTACAACTGTGTAAATTTTCAAGAGAAAATGGTTCAATGATTTTTAAAGTCTATAGGTAACGGACACACACACACACACACAAAGTTCCATTTATAAAATAAGTTTAGATATAAAGACATAAAACAATAATTTCAATATTTAAATTCATTGGATAGCCATTTCTACGAGGAAATACTTGATTCTTGATAAACTACACAATCTACTCCAAAACTTGCACCCCAAAATTAATTGTATTCATTCCTAGATACTCATAAAAACAAAAACAATTACATCATCACTGACATTTACCATAAACCCACAGACACCCAACATAACCTCCATTTCAAGAGTCACAACAAAAAATTGTCTAAAAGCTATCCCCAATTTTCTAGCATGACAAATGTGCACAATAGTAGCTGATATAACCCTTCCTAAAAGACGTCTTGAAGAACTACAAAAAACACTACAAATAGAAAATACCCAACTCCACTAATAAACAGGGTTTCTAACTGGCAGAAGAAATACCATTGAAATCTCTCTGGAATAAAAAAAAAAAAAACATGAAAAAGAAAACATTCTAGCATTCGTCTCCACACACAAAACAACCAGAATTATTTACAAAGATAAAAGACACATAGAATTACACATAAAAGATAAAATAAATAAATCAAAGACAACTAAAATAATTAAAAGCAAATGCCAACCCCAAAATTTGAACAGACATTCAACCTCATCAAAATTTGAGCAACACACAACACGGGGGTGGTGGGGTATCACAGAATACCAATAAAAAAGATGTGGGTAGGCAACACAATAAAAAGGAAACCACTTCCAAGTTCGAAAGCACATCTATATTCAAAATATAAAGACAAATCCCAATTATAAAAATGTAATTTATGCTCTAAGATGTGATGAATGCCCAAAACTATACCTGGAACAAAGACTGGAAATGCCTGAATAAAGGGTCGTCCATATATGGTCATAGCAACAACAGAAGTCATACATTTCCCAACACTTTGCAGATTCAGTGGAGGTAAATTCAAAATAATGCCTATCTAACAAAATGCAGATTATGACACACTCATATGAAGACTCAGGAAAAAATAAAACATGACCAAACCACACTCAAACAAATAACAGACACATAAGACACACACAGACACACAGATTAAGGTGCTAAAAAGAAATTCTTTAACCGTTAAAAGAATAAGTATTTCAAAACAACGAAACGAACTAGATGACCTGTAAAATTGAATCAAAATATCTGAAAACAATTTTGAAGTATAAAGAGAAATCAAATTTTACAGTTTTTATTATCTAAGGTGAAACTGATGCTCCAAACTGAATAGATTTAAGGGTATTGATAATAATACATATGAACTTTCAGACTGTAAACAAGAAACATTTTCAGCTGTCAGAAAGGCAAAGATTTTGATATGTAAAGTGACAAGTTTAATCTCCTAGAATAGGGACACAAATACCTGAAATACATGAACACTTAATATACGCTTTCTTTTTGTTCTTAAAATGGCTGGGATAAATAGAAATCTAAGACAATAACTTGTAGCGATACATCACTGCCCACCATGAAGAAAATGTCTTTCCCCTTAAACGAAAAAAAAAAAAAAAAAGCCCGTATCCTCCAACCTGTAACCTATATTTTCCAATTTAAAACTCGAACTTTAATCTGATAAGTTAAATTAAACACAGAAGCAAGTTCATTTTTTCTGTCTTTCCCCTCCACAAACAAACGTATTGTTTTCTGCATTCAAATGAAAATCACTTTCTTCAATTAACATTTTTTCAGTATTGAGGTGTAAAAATGTCCATGTCACAATATAAATTATATTAATTTTAAATAAAAAACACATTTAATTTATATATATACACTATACAGAGCCGTGCTTAGAGCGTACGCAGGGGGGAGGGCGCATTTTCCCTAGGGGCCCCGCAAGAACCCGGGAAGACGCAAGATATATTGTAATGTAAAAAAAAAAAATTAACAAAATTAGAAAATTATCATCATACTTGTATGTTGAAATAGACATCTATCAACCCGTCTCTCTCTCTCTCTCTCTATATATATATATATATATAGAGAGAGAGAGAGATAGATAAAGACTAATTTTATAGATAGAGACTAATTTTTCTCCAGTTTCTGAAAGTTTTTTTCTGTTGCTGAGGTGATGTGTCGTCCCCCATGGGGATCTTCATATCGAAATGGCCATTCAACATCTTTGAATTAATCCTTTTTTAATATATATATAGATATATATATAATCTTTGATTGGAGTCTTCCGGTCCGAAAGAAGCCGCAAATCATTAAAAAAACAATGAACTTGTTAGAGAAATAGATTATAGATATATGTTTCAGTCAGATAAGTGCTATAACTGATACACGCTTGGGCGATCATGTCTTGAAAGAGACATGACTGACTAGGCAGAAGATTTTCCCGCCATTGCTTTCTGCGGTAGACTGGTTGCCGACCAAGGCTATAGAACCCAATCTGTCCTATTATTTAACCCATAACTGGAGGGAATAGACGAATTAATACCTTTCCCAAGGTTATTTGTGCGCAAGTGAATGCGAGGAATTCAATTGGAATTCGAACACGGCTCCCCAACATACATAAAAAGAAGCTAAAACTTTTGAAAACGTTCGTAACGTATCACCTCAAAACGCCAATTCCGCGATTTCTTCCGTTTTTTCGTGATCACGGAATATCTGCGTTCCGAGAATATGTTATTTTGTTTAGAGTACCATTTTCTGTGGGTTCAGTATATTCGGGGAGGGGTGCAAGTTGCTTAATGCGGGTAGAGGGGCCGCTGGGCACGCCACTATATTAATTGCCTAGTTTTTTGGTCATAGTTAAACTAGTACACAGTTGTATTAAAAAGTGTTCAATACAATTATATTGCAGAACTTTTGAATATTTTTCATTTGTAAACGAGTTATATTACGCAACCCAGGTTTCTACCATCTGGTGTCTTCAGGCAATTTGCAATAACTGATTTTACCGTTTTTTTAAGGAGGATTTTTATGAACGCTATATGATATAATCTTATTCATAAAAGAAATGAAAACATAGTCGTAATTAAATAATGTCTTAGCTTTATTTAATTTTTATTTGACGATTCAGAGAAATTTTTCTGCAACTGGTGATTCTATTTGACAAAATCATTGGTAAATTTTCGTTGTAAGTCCCGACGCTTTTCCCCTTGAAATTTATCCAAAATAGCATTATCTCTGTGCAAATGTATATGCTGAACTCAAATGAACTGTTAGTTATTAAAGAAACTTATCTTTTTTTTTAATCTAAATGTCTATAAAAAAATCGAACTATATCTTGCACTTTTTCTCTCCCGTAACTCTCACGAAGTCATGTAATTAACTGCAGAATGACGGACTGTGCATTTGAACGCATTTTGGCAGATTTTTGGTCGATTTTTTTCATTTACTGGTACTTCCGGAAATTAAAGTAATGCGCTATTGTATTTCTACGCTTGTTACTCTCATGACAGGACGTACGACGCCGGAAGTTTCAGTCAAGGAAGAAAATCGGCCAAAATTCGACAAAAAATTTTGCCTACGTAGAACGTAATTCTGCAGTTAATTACATGACTTCGTGAGAGTTTCGGGAAAGAAAAAGTGCGAGATATAGTTGGGTTTTTTTTTTTTATGAACTTTCAAAGCAAAAAAGATAAGTTTCTTCAGTAACTAATTGTTGATTTGAGTTCAGCATATACATTTGCACAGAAATAATGTTATTTTGGATAAATTTGAAGGGGGGAAACCGTCCGCACCTAAAACGAACATTTACCAAATGAATCATTTGCTGATTTAGGAACTAAAATGAATTTCTCGAAATTTCATAAAATCAAATAAGTGAAGAACAGATTTTTCAAATTATTTTACAATGATTTTCTAAAAATGAAAATTTCTGAAATCAATTAATTTGTAAAGACCTCCACAAAGTTTTATCAAAATCCGGCAAATAAATGTGTTTTTCACCGCAAAATGACGCTCAAATTCTCAAAATAATTTATATTCCCCTCCTTCATTTACAAAACAAAAAAAGAAGTTTTTACGAAAATTTTGAAGGTTCTAAAACGGATTAAAAAATTTAGAAATAAAAATATTCATTGGTCGTTTTTCTTTAATTATAACAAATATTTTGACGATAATTTTTTTTATTATATTCTAGGCAGTTTTCATCATATGGACTATAATTTTTAGCGAATCAATGGTACTTATTAAAAGATTAGTATTTTTGGTGCTCGCTGACCAAGAACATGTTTAAAATTATGTGAACAAAATTTCATGAAAATGAAGCACATTCTTTTAATACTTAATAGGGCCACCCAGTGAGATTCAAACTTAATAATAATGACCTACAACTCGACCACAATGCAACCCTCTATGCCACCTGTGTTTTAAGATATCATTTTTACTTCCTATCCGACCAAGCAGAAAATCATGGCAACCTACTGCGGGATAATCTTCTGCCCAGTCAGTAATTGATTAATTGATCGCCCAATTATTATTATCCGACCAAGCACTTTAGGTTCGTAAATGTTTTCAAACACCACTGACTTAGGGATTTTAGATTGAGTCCACTTTCCAGGGTTAGTGTCTAGTATTTTTGAAAGCAGTTTACGTTGTGGGTGCCTGAAGTTAATACCATATCATTTTCCAAGGCTTGTCAATGTCCCGCCCCAAACCTTACCCCTAAGTACAAGACCTCCTATAGATCCCCTTCTGAAATAAAAAGAATTTTAACTATCCGCTTTTTAAATATTAATAGCCAGGTCAAATTTTTGCTGTCTGTTTTAATCCCCTTGATAATAGTCAAGCGAGAACATCACCGTCTCTTTTGAGCTTCTAATAAGGAATAGGCGCCTCAATTAAGATTTTACATTAACCGATTTCACTGAGATGTCACTCTGTTGACCTTTTTGTACATTTGTCCAGATCGTAACGGTTCGTTGATTTTTCTGGATACAATTGACAAGCATTTTCTTACCGCCCATCACCAGCAAGGGATGGACAGTAGTCTCTTTAAGCAGGCCGACTCAAATATTTAAGTGCTTTCAAAAACCTTTCAAAAACGCAGGCATGAAAAAAATAAATAAATAAAAGTTGTTAAATTTTGATTAAAGTTATTTTAATTATTACAAATGAATTTCTTATTAAATTGGATAAATCCCTTCAATATATACAAAAACCTAAAAAATTTAATTAATTTTAAAAACTAATTGTTCAAATAAACGTAGGAATTACGTGAGGTACCACCAAACAAAATGGATGCGTTTTTCCAAAATAAAAATAAAAATTCCCTACAACTGTTTTTAAAAAGTTGCTAAAAAATTAAATTCTAACGAAATTTTCGGTACTTATTCATTGTTAAATAAATTGTATACTGAATAGATTTACTTCAGTCAGTTAAGCCGAAGCGCCATACGTGATACACGCTTGGGCGATCATGTCTCGAAAGAGACATGATTGACTAGGTAGAAGATTATCCCTCAGTAGGTTGCCATTACTTTCTGTGGTCGATTGGTTGCTAGCCAAGGCTATAGAACAAAATCTATGCTGTTATTTAACCCATAACTGGAGGGAAGAGACGGATTAATACCTTTCCCAAGGGTATTTGCTTACTTATTTTACTAAAAAAAACTTCGTGGCAATATTTTTGGATTGGTCTGCTTAGCCGAGGCCGTCGCTATATTAACCAAGGTCTATCCTATGATTAAAGTTGACGTGCTGACGTCACACTTAGTAGAGTTCTGTTTTATACGGAGTCCGTTAGCGTTGACTTATTTTCAGAACCAAATATGCCTTCTTTCTTGTGTGGTACCACAATGTAAAGGGAATTATAAAAATGGACCGAAAGTTCATTGTTTTTCGTTTCCAAAAAATAAACATTTATTTGATCAATGGAAACATGCCATTAAAAGGGAGAATTTTACCCCAAGTCCATTAAGCAAAGTAAGTAGTTAAAATTTTATCACCATTTATTTCAACAGTCGCTAAAATCAAAATTTGCTAAAAAATTAGTTTTGCCGCAGCACAAGAAGAAAGAAAGCACTTTGTTTATATCTTTTAAATTAATACAATAAATTAAGATATTATTTTTATTTCTTTGAATACAATTGAAATAAAAAATATCTGAAAAAAAAAAATAAATAAATACGGCTATTCATTCGTAAGTTTTTTTTTCGAAATGTTTTAAAATTTAAACTGAAGCCGAAAAAGTTGTTAAACATTAAAATCATTATATTTTCTAAAAGTATTTGAATTAATAGTTTATTGATATTTTATTTCAGAAAATAGTGTTTTCTTTTCAATAAAATGTTTAAAAATTCTTAGAAAACGAAAGTAAAAACTTTTCTATACTTCTTGCAACTTTATGAATCATTTTTAAACATGAAAAAATATTCCTGAATTAAATTTTTTTTATTCTTTTTTTTTTTGTATTAACAAAAACTACAAAATTTATCTTATAGTCAATTTTAAAAGAATTTGTTTTATTTTTAAGGTTTTCTATTTGAAAACTCCGTGAAATTATGTTACAAAAAAAACAAAAGTCAAACAAGTCACTATTACCGAAAACTTAAACTGGAAAATGATGATTTAAACTTTGTTTAAACCTATTATTTCTGACTAAGTTTTGAATTTATTTGAAACATAAAGGCCTAAATCACACCACACTTGAATTTTAAAACCTAACTTTTAAAATACTTAATTTTTAGCAAATATTTAGCACAAAATGGAACACCCTCAAAATATATTTTCCAAACATTTTTTTCCTATTTTTGATAATTTGAAAGTTAACTATCGATATTAATCCAGAGAAAAAAATTGGAAATAAAAAATTAGAATTTTAACTGAAGAATTCTTTTATAGTTGGTTTAGGGTTTTTTAATCCTTAAAAATTAAAACATTAACCAAAAAAAGAGTTTTGCAAAAACATGATTTTTTTATAAACAGTTTAACATCATAAATGAAATTGAAATAAAAACATTAATTTTTACTTTCTTTTTCATTTTTTTACTATTAAAATATTTTAAAAATGTAATTTAATTACCAAATATCCTGGAATTTTTTAAGTGTATCTTTTTTGAAAGGTAAAAAAATATCTTTATTTCATCCAGTAGGATTAAAAAACAATGGATTCAAAATATGTCAAAATTTTATTTTAAAATTCGAACTCCGTTATTTTTTAGCAGAATTTCCCTAAAGACATTTGATATTCTTAATAAATCTATTGGATTAAAAGTTCTCAAGACTTTTTAAAAATCTATTTCAGATTTAGCTATCCTATCATTAATTCGTTCGATTCATAATTCTTTTTATCCGCTGTAACATAAAACTGGCAATAAAATGTATAAAACTATTACTACTAAAGCATTTTTTTGCTGATTCTATTCATTAAATATTGTTTTTCTAATAAATGAATATATATTTTAACTTAAATTAAAATAGGGAAATTCACTTGATTCACTGAATAGGCGGACTTTGGAATCGTAATACGAAATTTCGAATTCCAGTCTTTCCGTTTAACGTTCACATTTGGACTAATATCCTTGGAAAAGGTATAAATAATTCTCATATTCCCTTCAGCTATGGATTATATAATACTTTCACTGCCGATGTTATTCAAAAACTGTATTGACAATTCGGCATTAAAGGACCTAAAATAGTTTATATGCAATAACAAAAACAAAAACAAAAAAACGAAAAATTAATTCATGAGTTTTTGATAGGCATTTTAGCGAGTCATTCATTCGTTTAACAATTAAGATTTAAAATATGTTGTGGTTTCTTTTGAAAATATTTTTCAGGCATGTGAACTTCATTTTCGACCTGAAGACATAAAAAGAGAATCGTCAGCATTTGATAAAAAAACGGGTAAAACTATTACAGTTAAACTTGAAAGACCATATCTTTCTGATGGTGCTATATACCTAGGATTCTTCCAAACTGTCCCTCCTATTTATCTTCATCGACCTCCTTTAGAAAATCACCAAACTCCAAGAAAAATCAAAGGGAAAATTTTGATCTGAAAAGAGCTTTAGATCAAAGTATTGCAGATGACCTAGCATACAAAAAACAAAAAATGTTCCATAACATTAATGATATGGAAGATAAATTAAATTTTATCGACAGAAATGATTGAACCATTATTAGGAAACAGGATAAACTTATTTGTCATATCATCCAGTCTCCATATCCTAAAATGACCCTGTCTATTGTAATTGATTCCGATTTTGCAACACACGTCTTCTGTAATGACGTGGAAATTCACAGAATAGGGGAGTATAAGATTCCTAACTTTGTAACTGATGTGAATATTTTTGAAATTTTGATTTCAAACCTTCAAAAAATGGACATAGAAGAACAACAAAGCAAACCGCAAAATGTTATTTCAATATTAAAATTGATCATGTCATTACTGCAAGAGGAGTCAAATAAATATTATAGTGCAATTAAATTTATATATGAACAAATAAACCTAATGACACAAAATAAGTTCAGTTATTCAACAGAAATGATGATATTTTCTTCATTATTATATAACTGTTCTTCTACTGGATACAGACTGTTAAGAGATTCGAAAAATGTAATTTTACCAAGCTATTCAACCATTAGAAGACTTACCCTATCACCCTCTATGAATCCTGTTGTTGAGCAACATAACAATTTTCTAATGTATATAAAAAATAAGTTCAAGTTACTTGCTCAGAAAGATATCACAGTATCTTTACTTGTTGATGAAATTCATCTAAAACCTTATTTTGATTATAAAGGTGGCAATGTTGTTGGCTTAGCCAATAACACCGATGAGGCAGCAACAAGTGCATTTGCTTTTATGCTTAGTAGTGTGTTATCGAATTATAAGGATGTTATACATATAATGCCGACTAAATGTCTTAAAGCAGAAAATTTATTCAACATAATTGAACGCTTAATTGGGTTGGAAGAAATAGGCTTTAAAGTATTGTGTGTAATAATGGATAACAATGCAATAAATAAAAAAAGCTATGTCTTTATTTTGTTCCCTAGCAAAACTTTCGATTGTATATCCACACCCAGTTCTGAAGTCTAGACCTCTTTTTTTCATATTTGACTCAGTCCATATTTTAAAATGTATCAGAAACAACTGGCTTGGTCAAAAAGATGCAAGTAAATGCATGATATTTCCAAAGTTTTGTTTCATTGGAAATCATGAATTAGATAATGTCCAAAGTGCTCCATTTTGTACCTTACACAAAATTCATGCCCTGGAATCGCAATCACTTCTAAAACATTGTTACAAAATGACTGCCAAGACACTTTTGCCTAGTAATCTTGAAAGGCAAAATGTTAATTTAGTATTACAAATATTTAATGAATATACTATTCAGGGATTGCTAACTTTAGGAAAAGAAAATGTTTGCCCAATTTTGCTGAAGTTGCGGAATTTATAAACATATTTTTTATTTGGTGGAATATAATGAATGTGAAAACACCAGTTAAAGGTTGGAATCTTCAAAATAAATATTGCAATCCATTAAAATTAAATGAAGAAAATTATGCATTTCTAACAATATTTTGTAACTGGTTGGAATCTTGGGATAGCATTCCTGGAAAAAGTGGTAAATTAACAAAGGAAACTTTTACTGCTTTACACCATACCACTTATGCCATTTTAGAACTAACACAATATTGTACAGAAGAACTGAAAATGTTGTATATATTACCTGGAAAATTTCAAACTGATCATCTGGAAGCAAGATTTGGCCAGTATCGACAACTTAGTGGTGATCAATATAATATCTCTATCCGTCAATTATTTGAATGCGAAAAAAAACTAAGAATGTTGTCTGTTTTAAAATTTAACCTGCCTTTTAATAATCAAAGTATTAATTTAAAGAATTTACAAGAGGTGAATTGGAATGAAATGACAGAGGAACAAAATTTAAATGTTTATAAATTTAACATAGATGTAACTGATAATGATGTTCATCAGTGCAAAGTCCTGCCTATTATAATATATTTAGCAGGTTATTGCTGTTATGCCGTTTTTAAAAAAATGAAATGTTATAGTTGTAAAAGTTTAAGTATCAGGAAGAGATGATATGCTACCTGATATAAACAGTTATTTTCAAGGAATTAATAGAGGTTCTCTGTTATATCGCAATGATGTAACAACAAATTTAGTACTATACAATTATGTTGTTATTAATAAACTTGTAAAGAATCCTTCTTTTCTTCATTCAATGAATCAAAGAAAATTGCCTATGTACATAACATTGGATGTTTTGGCTAGTGATGAATTGCTTTTTCATGTTGACTCATGTGGTGAAGGTCATAGTATTGAAAAACTAGAAAAAATGATTATCTGGAGCTCTTCTAATGCATTATTAAATAATTTTTGTAGCAAGGAAAATGATAATATTACTTGTAAGAAGTTAAGTAAAAAAAGAAAACTTCAAACATTCAGCTGAATTTTGAGACATAAAAAAACTTTTATAAGTTTGATTTAAAAAAAAAAACAGTAACTTAAACTTATTTAGTTTGAATTAATTTGCTTGAATTTAAATTGTTGCATTTTTAAATATTTTAATTAATTTGCTTATTTATTGTTGCTTCTTGTTTGTTCCTAAAATTCTAATGGTTTCTTGATTGCTATATTTGAGTGATTCTGATTTAAAAATTCTTGCAATTGAAACAAAAGTGATTGTGATTTTTCATAATTAAATTAAAAATATGAAAATTTAAGCAGTGTTTGTTAAATTTTTAGAATTTAGACTAATAAACGAAAAATTTTGTCTTTAAAACTGTGCTTATTTACAAACACGACCGACAATCAGTAGTCAACAATGATGTTTATATTTTTCTTATTGTTTTCTTAATTTTATTTAAAATTAATAAAACCAGCATAAATCAAAACATGTGTCTTTCTTTTTTTTTTTCTTGTTACATTTTAAAAAGTTTTAAAATCTTTATTAAAAAATAACGACTTTGAGATTATCAACATTGTCATGAAGACGGCTACGCTACGGCTACGATTCATGACTACTACCGTGACGTCACATTTGATTTGCTTAAGCCTTGGTTAATATAGCGACGGCCTCGGCTTAGCCCCACTTTCGATATCCCAATTTCGTGGGTGTTCGTCCAATTTACTTTTAAAGTTATATCAAGAAAAATCCCTGAAAATGTTATTTCTGTAAAAAATTATGCAATATCAATTGTATGGGGAAAATTCGACTCGAATCTTACCAAAATTAATAAAGTTCAATAAAACTCAAAAAATAATATTTTTTGACAGTTGGTGCGTGCAGCATTTAACAAAATGCATTATTTTCTCTCAGACTGAACAGAAAGAAATTACCCTTTATAGGTATCTCCATTAATTCGCTGGGGGAAAAAAAAGGAGAAAGAAAAAAAAACCCAAATTTATAAAAAAACATTTTTCGTCAAAATATTTATGCCATTATGAAAACGAACGATAAAAATATTTGTCAGCAACGACTCTTCCCCCACCGTTCACCGTCTTCGGCCATCCGCCACGGTAGGGATGGACTTATATTTTCAATTCAATTATCTTTATTGTTAATAGCTTAAATGTTCTATGTTTACTGTGTGTTAATATTTACTCTTTGATAATGGCTTATGTGAGCCGAAAGCTTAGACCCGATAAAAAATTCAACAAATACTGTGATTTTTTGTTGTCTTTTAACGACATCACCATCAAGTATATCAGACGGTATGAACGGATCCTACACAAAATTAATAGACAAAACTTGTCTATATTATTCAATGAAACCTGCATTAATGAAAAAATGCTGCCAAAATACACACAATTTAAATTACATGATCCAGCAGCCCAACACACCATCACCACCTTGAAATATAAATGGAGCCTTGTGAAAAGGCAAATTGAAATAGCGAAAGAAAATCTTGACACATTATACAAGAACAAACATGACCTCTATAACAAACTGAAAGATATAACTACCTCAAACCTACTAGAAGAAATAATACTCAGACTATCCAAAATCACTGCAAAATCTGAAGTTGAACACCGTGCTAAAATTGTCAAAAAACTTAATTCACTATACAATGGCAGGATCACTCTTCCCAAAAAATTCGATAAATTCATAAATCTTTCCAACCACGAACTAACTAAGCACCAAGAAGAATTACTCAACCTTGGACCTAACTGCCATATATACCGTAAGTATAACCAGCTTACTAAAAAAATTGAAATAGAAACGCTCTATCAAAGCATCACTAAATTACAAGATGAAAAACTTATAACCGTTAAACCCGAACTGAAAGATCTACTTAAGGCTGAGGCAATCAAAGATCGCCATGATAAAAGCAGAAGCTCCTCAAAAATTCTATCGAAACAACTAAAAAGTGCCGCGCACGAACTACGCAACCACCTTCACATAATTGTAAAAAAAGCTGACAAGGCTAACATCTTTGTTGTACTTAACAAATCAGATTACAACACAAAACTCAACCACATACTCCATGACCACACAAAATTTAAAAAAATTAACAAAAACCCGACACACCAACTAAAATCTAAACTTAATAAACTCATTAGTGCCAACAACGCTGATCAGAATTCCTTAAAACTCCCTAAAATTATTGGTGACTATAAACCTGGTTACATATACGGAACCATAAAAACTCATAAACCTAACTATCCTCTCCGCCCTATCATATCCCAAATTCCTACTCCTGTATACCAGTTAACTAAACATTAACCAGCTTATCACACCCTACCTTCCGAGTAAATACAGCATAAAGTCAACCCTAGAGGCAATCCAAATCCTCAAGAGTGAAAAACCTAATAATGAAATCATAGCTTCACTTGATGTGGAAAACCTTTTTACTAATGTACCCGTCAGTGAAACTATTGATATAATTATAAGAAATGTTTACAGTAATCCTTCATTACTCCCACTCAAAATTCACCGTATCAAAAACCCACTAATAAAAATCCCTCCACACTCAATTATATTAGTGAATGCCCCCACTATTACAAAATAGCCATTATAAAAAATCTATTATACCGTGCAAAAGTCAATTCATCTACAAATCAGATCTTCTACAGTGAACTAAAAAACATAAAACAGACACTCATTAATAATAATTTTCCCAACTACATAGTTGATGAACAAATACATTACTTTCTTAAAAAGCTTAACATGGAAAAAACAACACATGATACTAACCCAACCAATCCTAAACATATCACTCTCTTATACCGTAGCCAGATGCACTCCAACTACCAACTAGATGAAAACATCCTAAAAAAACTCATAAATACTAATATTTCTCCGACAGACTCTAACAAAAGAATTAAGTTCATTATATATTACACTAAAATAAATCCACTACATCTAATTCATTTGTCCGCAACGACTCTTCCCCCACCGTTCACCGTCTTCGGCCATCCGCCACGGTGGGGATGGACTTATATTTTCAATTCAATTATCTTTATTGTTAATAGCTTAAATGTTCTATGTTTACTGTGTGTTAATATTTACTCTTTGATAATGGCTTATGTGAGCCGAAAGCTTAGACCCGATAAAAAATTCAACAAATACTGTGATTTTTTGTTGTCTTTTAACGACATCACCATCAAGTATATCAGACGGTATGAACGGATCCTACACAAAATTAATAGACAAAACTTGTCTATATTATTCAATGAAACCTGCATTAATGAAAAAATGCTGACAAAATACACACAATATATATATATATGTATATATATATATATATCCAGGTGAAGAGAACCAACAGTTTTACAATTGGGAGTTCTCCAGCATTTGCTTTTTTTATAGAATTGCTCAATTCAACAAATACTGTCGAGAATATAATCAAATTTGTTTTTTTATTAAAATTAATATATTTTATATTGCAACACAGAAATTTCAATGTTTCGAGGTTTTTACTTCGTCATCAGGCAATGTTAGATCATTGTGGTGAAAATGATTTTCTTTGAATATAAAAAACGTTTGTTTTAGCTCACTGGTACCCCCTATGTATGAATTTCCTCGGGCCACAAGATTAGCTATTAGGTCCCACTCTTTTATTGTAAAACCCAAAAATTGTAAACGCAAATACTATCTTGTATTTTGATATTTTAGATCTAACTTTAAGGCACTTTTGAGTATAATTATACTATTTTTATTTCTTTTCAGAATGCATTTTATTCTAATTTTAGAAAAAAAGAAAAAATTCTTCTTTAAAAAATAAAAATGTTTATTAACTTGCATATATCTAATAATTTTGTTTTATAAGAATAACGTTTGAATGGATATTAAAATAATTAAATTGATATTTAAATTTTTAATAATCAAATAGATATTTACCATTGTATTATGATATTAAGAATTGTATCAGAATATAATGATAGAATTTATAAAAATAAGATGAATAAAAAAAAAAATGAAATAATAAATAAATGGATATTAAAAAATGCTTATTTGAAAAATTAAACTAAAAAGCATTCTGAATCGAAATTAAAAATAGTATAATTCTACTCAAAGGTCACTTTAAGTTAGATCTAAAATATAAAAATACTAGTAGTATAGCCCGGCGTTGCTCGGGTGTCATGAAAGCTTTAGAACAAATCCATGGTCCTGGAGCTCAGACTCTTTGGACGTTGGCACGAAAGACTAAAAAGCAATAGTTGTTTCCAATTAAAGCGAAAGCGTAGACTGAAAGAAAAATGAATGAATGCAAGTCAAAGTTTGATTTCCTGGTAAAGATATCAAATAAGTTTTTTCGTCGTAAACTGAATTTTAAATAAGTCCTCTGAGTAAATGGTATTATGGCTTAGACTAAGAACTACAATTATACCTACTTAGAGCCAAACCCGAAGCATAAACTAAAATAAAAGGGCTGAAAAATACAGATATACAAGCAGATAAACAGACACACATACACAAACATGTTGCCTTTTATATATATATATATATATATATATATATATATATATATATATATATTATCGATTTTCTGCACTACTGTAAGAACCGCAACCTTGAAACTTCTGAATATCGTTTCTAATGTCTTTGTCTATGAGTGTATCAAATTTGATTAAAATCGGACCACTCCTTCTATAACCTGATTTTTTCGATTATCGATATTTATCGGGAGTACCTCAACACAAAACCTAGCCAAGAACACTCGCAGACGCTTATAGTACAACTGTGTAAATTTTCAAGAAAATCGGTTGACCCGTTTCGGAGTCTATAGGTAACGGATACAGACACACACAAAGTTCCATTTATAAATAAGTTTAGATTAGATCTAGCGAATAAACATAAAATTACATATGAAAAACTACTTTAAATATTTTTAAATTCCATCTTAATATGTCCATATTCCAGTTTAATAAAAATGAAGAAATGTTTGTTTGTGTGTTGTGATTTTGATTTGTTAAGTAATTCGATGAGAAAAACGAAAGTAATTTTTTTTTTAAATAAATATTTAATTATAATTAGAAAAACTTCACCTCTGATACCGTATACATCTAAAATTAGACATAAAAAATATTAAAATGTTTTTATCCAATCAAAACTGCAAGACATTTAAAAATTATGTAGGGGAGATGATTTTGATTCGTTAATTTAAGTAATATTTTTTTTTATAGAATAAAAATGAATAAAGTTTATTTTTACGAGCTAACGAATAAACTACTTTTATTATTTTTAAATATTTTGTATATGTGAGGAAAAAAAAATTAAATGAATGTTTAATTAAGGATAAATTATTTTGTAAAAGTTTAGGTCAATTTTAATGTTTTTAAAAAGAAAACGACAACTCGACGATGGATTCTTAAAAATTGAAATTAAAAATAAAAGTAATTTTTCATATGTAATTTTATGTTTATTCGCTAGATAAATGTATAAAGATTCTCGTAGAAATAATTTTTATTTGTTTTTATTGTTTAGAAAAAATATTTTGTCGGTACACCAAACAACACAACACACAAACATTTCTTCATTTTTATTATACTGGAATATGGACATATTGAGATGGAATTTAAAAATAATTAAAGTAGTTTTTCATATGTAATTTTATTTTTACTCGCTAGATAAATGAATAAAGATTCCCATAAAAATAATTTTTATTCGTTTTTATTCTTTAGAAAAAAATATTTTTTCGATACGCCAGAACGACATTTAATTTTCATTTTACTGGAATATGGACATATTAGGAAGGAATTTAAAAATAATTAAAGTAGTTTTTTTTTTTTTATCGAATTTCATGTCTATTCGCTAGATAAATGAATATTGTACAAAGATACTTGTAAAAATAATTTTTTTTTTTTCCCTGTAGAAAAAAATTTTGGATACGTCACATGATACCTAACAAATTTTGGCGTACCAAAATGGCAGACTGAAATTTGGCGTACTGGCGTTCTGGCATACCAAAAAAATATTACCCTTTTGGGGAGCAATTCTTAAAATAAGCCGGGCCAATCTAAGAACAAAATTGACGTGCCTACGCAAAAATTTGAGCTAAGAAACTTTAGAGTACTAAATAAAAAATGGCTTCTCTTTTTTATTTATTTATTTATTTTATTTTTTTTTTTAGTAAAATTTTGGTTTTATTTGATGGATAATAATCTAAAGCTAATTTGTATGTAAAGAAAAATAAATTTACACTATTTACATGATTCGGTCTATTGTCCTTCTCTTTGTTGTCATTTGTACGACGTTTTGGGTCAAGTCACTGGAACTAACCAACGTCTGTATCCACTGAGCCATGTGTTCTTAAGGCCCAGTGAATATAGACGTTGGTTAGTTCCAGTGACTTGACCTAAAGAGTTGTGAGTTCAATACCAGGCTGCAGCAGTGGTGAACAAGTAACTTAGAGAGTTCGGTTAGAGGGAAATAACTCATGACTATCAAAAGAGGCTTCGCACATGGAATGAGAATGATATACCCAAAGGATCTTAATAAAAGGTTCGGTTCGAAATTCCTAGCACCTGAAGAAGGCCGGAGCGTACAACGGCCGAAACGTCGTACAAATGGCAACAAAGATGAGGACAATAGTTCAATATAAATAGCTTAGAAAATCACCATTTTATGCCTGTGGTGTCATTGGTCATCGACAGTATTTTTTTTACTGACTTAAAAAAAAAAACAAGAAATACTGAATACCAATTTGGTTTTAATACTACATAATAATAATCATAATAATAATAATAATAATAATTTTTAAAAAAACCTGTTTCCTCAAGCACAGCTCACGTCTGACAAAAGGCTTTAAACTTTAAGTGCGTGATCTTGGCTTATGTTTAAAGTTTAATGCTTCAAAATATAATGTCATTTCTGACCTTAGGTCCCTAGTTGGGACCCAGAAGGAATTTACAACAGAAATCAAAGGACGTGATGACGATTGCGGTCGTCGTCATCATCATCATCAACAAACAATAGAAATTTAAGAATATATAGTTGCCTTAATCAATTTAGGAAATTTGTTTTTAAGCCCCGGTAGAATTTCGAATGCATACCAACAGGATTTCATTACTTGAAAGAATGGAGAAACACAATCTTCTAAATCATCATTACCCCTTGAACTTATCTTGCGTTTAACTGCACTAAGTAATTAGTAAGCAAAAAAAAAAAAAAAAAAAAAATTCTGGGTAAAAGCAGTTAAGTTGTTGTCTTTATGGTGACCTTCCCTGAAAAGTCTTCCCCGACCCCCTTATTACTTTCCCTTTCTCATAGACGAAGGCTTTTTTTGGCTGAACATTTTTCTTTCTTTCTTTTTAAAATTTTAATTATCTCCTCTTCATACATTGAAAGTTGAAATTATTTTAACGTTAACCCAGTCTGGTACAAGATCACAATTATGAGGCACCCAGTGAGAATCATTCTTTACATCTCTCACATCTATCCACTTGGGAAAGAGAAATTTACGGATTTTAACAATTAACAATGAATTGTTATTTTTTATTTTAATCGACGTAACCTTTTTCTTCAATCTGATTAAATACCCACGGAGGCACATATTTTCTGTCCCTATTCCACCCACATCCAGCCACACTATAATTATTTGCAGCCTTATCTGTTTGAACTCCAAATGTTAAACAATCAATAGGTATTCTTTCTTATGATATAAACTGGTTGATTCATTTCAGCCAATGAGTTATTTACTTAAAAAAAAAAAATCACTCAATCCAAGGTGAGAGAGAGAGAGAGAGAGACAGAGACTGAAAGAGACTGAAATGGTAATGACGATTGAAAAATGTGTGAAATATAAGTAGAATCCCGCTGAGATTTGAACTCGGGTTGCAAACGAACCGTTATCGTCAAGTGCCCACCAACATCAACAAAACAAAACAGTATTCTGATGATAGCGGTGGCTTTTAGGTATCTCCACTCCATTTTCGATACCTAAGTTTGAAATTGATTTTTTTTAAATAAAAAAAATCTTTTTCTTGGAACTTTAATTGAAAGCTAAATGATTAAATTTACTATTTCTACTAACCAAAATACACTGGTCTATTTTAAACAGAAATTATATTCATTGGAATCTAAAATTTTGAGATTTTTCTTTAAATTTTCAATTTTTGCCCAGTTTTGGAGCGATCGACACATTTGTAAACAAAAGTTAACTCTCAGTTTTAAAATTCTTGAAAAAAATAAAAGAATATACATCTCTCACTCATTATTTTTGAAAAATTAGCAAGTTTAAAATTAAATTAATCTGATTTGAAACAATTATTACTTGTCATGAAATTTAAAAAGTATTTCTTAATCACAAAAGAATCACACGTTGACCTTTCAAGTAGGCGATGACAGCACCTGTTATCAATCAATCTGGAAGTATGGTAACCAAAAATTGACAACCCAATTTAACGATTCGTAAGGGGAACAACACATTGAAACATGTCACCTTTTAATGTTAAGTCTCTTATAAGTTTCCACAGTAAAATGTTCAATTTAACATAAAAAAATTAGAAATTATTTTTAAAATCTTAATTATAAATGAGTTGCATTAAGCTATTTACGATGTGCAAATAAAGTTTATTTTTAATGAATAACCGAAGATACTGAGTAAGTGGAAAAAATTTAAAAGATGTTTGAAACTTTAATTAGCAAAGAAAAAAATGAAGTCAATTCTTATAAAAATTCATTATTCATCGAAATTTTTCTTCAGAATATGATATCCTTAAAATCAATTAAAAGTTTATCTACATTAAAAATAGCGTAGTTTTAATGCATTTTTGATTTTACTATTCAGTGTAGATTTTCAGGAAAATGCTCTCGTAAATAAAAAAAGAAGTTATATGATTTAAATTACCCAGGAGTCCTGCATTTAAAAAAAAAAGGGTACAGATAATGAATTTCTAGATGTTTTATGCAATTAATGAAAGTGGGGAAGTAACAGATGTAAAAATAATATATTTTTACCAAGTTTTTCTAAAAATAATAATTGTATAAATAATTTCATTCATTTGTGAATAAGATCTGAAACTTTAATTAAAACCAAACAATTAGTTGATTTTTGCAAAAAATTTCAAATTAATGTGTATTTCAACGCCAAAACACGACTTGCGTAATATTAGGTTTTCCTTAATAATTCCATTACGCAAACATAGCGTGAATCGCCAACGAAAAACAAAAAAAAAGAAATTTTAACTGATATTTTGAACGTGTTAGGAAGGACTAAATTTTATATTTCCTCTTAATAATAGCATAAACATTTTGATGACAAAAGTTTGTTTTTATTAAGTTTGAGCCATTTTAACATCATGCGTTGCTGTTTTTTCGGCAATTGCCGGGTGGTACTTCTTTAAAATGCACCTTGTCACGCTGTGCGAATTGAAATGGAATACGTTCAGCAATATTAGAATGATCTTCGGTTTTGTTTTGGCTTCAATAAGTAACTCCAGTTTCCAGTCAGTCAGTTAGTTAAGTGCCATACGTGAAACACGCTTGGGCGATCATGTCTTTTTCGAGACATGACTGACTGGGCAGAAGATTATCCCGCAGTAGGTTGCCATTGCTTTCTGCGGTAGACTGGTTGCCGACCAAGGCTATAGAACCCAATCTGTCCTGCTATTTAACCCATAACTGGAGGGAAGAGAAGGATTAATACCTTTCCCAAGGGTATTTGTGCGTTTTGCTGAAAAACAGCATAGTATGAAGAAAAAAGCCCCGAAACTTAATAAAAACACAATTTTTCCGTTAAAATGTTTATGTTATTAATAATCAAAAATCAAAGGATTTTTATTTTTTTTTTTAATTTTTAAATTCTTTCTAACATTCTTTCGAAATTTTTGCAAAAAATTTTGTTTTGAGTTTTGTCAGCGGGTAACAGAATCGTTTACTTACAAGGGATTACAACATTTTGTTTTAAATTTCTGCAAAAAACCATATAACTGTCGGATTTTAATGGAACTTTACAATTTTACAAGCTATTCACAAATAAATGAAATTATATTTGAAATTATTAATTTTAAAAATCTTTGTAAAATTATTTTTTTTTTTTACATCTGTTACCCCTCCCTTTGCGTAAATTCATAAAATTTGAAAATTAACTTTTGTATCGAAAATTTGTTTTATTATTTAAACACAAGATTTAGCCTATTTTTCCGAAAATAGTAACATAAAAAATGAAATAAACTATGCCATTATTTAATTAAATATGCCTTTAATTGCTTTTATAAATAATATATAAGGACATTATATACTGGGGAAAAATTGATGAATAATGAAATTTCTAAAAGAATAGTTTTAATTTTTGTTTTTTAATTATTATTATTTATAAAATTCCAAATTTTTTTTAAAATTTACAAAAAGCCTTGTGGCGGTTAGGATAAGTTATAAGTGAAGACTACATATACTAATCAAAAATTGATAAGTTTAATACAAATCGTCGAGCCAACGTATTTTTTAAAATATTTTTTCTTTTTGTGTATTTGAAGGTTTTTCTTAGTATATTTTCTGTCTTACATTATGTCATGTGTTTCACGGTTTCTTCCCTTTATAGGAAAAAATTTAGTTATGTCAATTCTTATTAACCATTACTTAGCTTATCTAAACTTATGGTTGTCATCACACGTCAATCACTTACGATAAAAATCAGAAAGATCAATGCTCCGTGATTAAGTAATAGTCTGATTTTAAATTTCATGATATAAAAAATAATATTTATGTAAAATTCGATGAATTTAAGTTTCAATTTGCTAATTTTCTAAAACTAACGTGTCACAGATGCATATTTTATTTTTTATCGTACTAATTTTTGTTTATAAAATTGGATGTCGACTTCAAAAATGCACGAAAACTGAAACAAAAAAAAAATCTCAAAATCAGATTCCAATCAATATAATTCCTGTTTGAATACACTAGAGTATTTTGATTATTAGAAATAAAAATAAAGTAAAATAACTTTTTTATTTTTCATAATTCAATTTAAATGTTAGATATTGATAATGAGTGGAGGTCAGTCAGTCAGGTATTGCACGTAAGTGAATGCAAGGAATTCAACTTGAATTCGAACTCGGTTCTCCGACTACCTAACTCCAAATACCTTACAGTTCAATCTGCTGGAACACTTATGGAATTTTGTCGTAACAAAAAGATTGCACTGCAGAACCTTTGTCATGTCCTTTACTTGTTCTGATGTTAAGAACTAAGCACAAGATAATAGAACATTTAATGCCGGCATAGTGTGGTTTATTTCTTTGTTGAATGTGCCTATAGATGGTTCTGTCACTATGTGGCCTACATTAAAAGCGAAGTATTATAAGCAAGTATTGTAACTGTCTTGGAAGGGTTATTGTAAAATCCTAGGGAAAATAGTTTCAATAAATAAATGAATCTATAAATATATCTTTTTATATAAAACACATTCACACCAGAATCAAAGAGGGGCCAACATACTATAACAATCGAACATTTTAGAAGACTGAACATTTTTTTTATAAAATTCGCTCGTAACAAGGCTCACAAAAACATTCAAAGTAGGATATTACACGTAATGATGTATAGTGTGATGTATGAGTGAAGTTTGAGTTTGTCAACGGCATATCAACACCTCTGTGGGTTATTTAATGCCAAAAAGTGGGGGTTTAAGGTATTTTAATGTTCAGTTATAGTGAGAAGGTTGATTTAGTGAGATTTTAATGAAATTTTTGTATTTATTTTAGAAAACTGAAAATGTCTTCTAGTTTTGTATTCAAAAAATGTTTTGCTGAGAATAATTTTTTCCTTCAAAATGTGTTATGGAAATAATTTTTTCTTTTTCAAAAATATATTGTTGGTAATATTTTTCTTTCAAAAATGTATATCTTTCTAAAAAATCTATTTTATGTATGGTTATTTCTATAAAAGTCTATTTTTATACTTTCTTAGTGTTTCGACCCCAGTTTGGGGGTCAACCATTTGCCAATAACTGGGACCATAACAGGTGCTACCACTCTGGGTCAGGGTGGACCTGGGAACAACAGCAATTAAGAAGTGATTCCATGCTCCTCACAACCTCCCAATCAGAGGCCTTGCTGCCGGATGCCGTTTACCGTCATGCCCAGGACCACATATGAGGGGAAGTAGCAGTGAGTGAAGATTAAGGGAATAAGATAAATACAGATTGACCTTTGCTCTGAAGAGATTAAAACTAAAGTGTTCAGGGAGAGCCTGGCAAGAAAGAATGTTCCCTAAAAGGGAAGTTCTTTAGAAAAAATGAGTTGATTTCTACATTTGGAACATGAAGAAACAAGGTTTATTCGACTCTTGGAAGAGGCATAATATATTCTAACGTTCACTGGTGGAACTAGATTGGAGTTCATCTGAACATTTGTCATGGAAAGTTACTTGGATCATTGCGCATGTGGAGAAAGAATTTGCAGAATGAAAGATAAGCCCCCACCCACTCCTGCCACAAGATGCAGATGCAAACATTTTGAACTATATCAATGATTTGGAAAGTGAGCAGTAAGCAGCTTGAGTCAAGATATGTCAACGATATTTTATTTTTGATTTAATCTGATCTTTGTGAGAGAAACATAGAAGGAATTATATTTGGGGCGATATTGTCGTCGACCACTTTCGCAGCTTCTTAAACTAACTTAATGCCTTAGTGAACCTGAGACACAATAGATGTCCAAAGAATGGTACCTCATTGAGCGCTTCACGGTTCATCGTAACTCTAAGAAAACTCGAACGGTGGCGATGAAATAATACTGGTATTGGAAGTGACAAGTCAGTTATCTCCCCATTGAGTTGTTAGAGCAAGACCAAACAAGAGATCAGCAGCAAGGCCCAATCATCTTGCACTTGGTCTTTGAGTGCATTCGTAAACAATGGTAACATTTGCAGGTCTGTTTATTAACGGATCTCGGAGAATGTGTTGTGGAGCAGTCTTCCGCACTGAAGTTTATAATCGTGCTGTGTCGGTTGTTAATCGACTTAACGTACCCAAAATGTCAGGAACTTGGTAATCTTCCACTGAAAGCTGATTATTTAGTATTTCCACACTACACATCATTAAATATCAACTGCCTAGTAATTCTACTGAACTCCAATAGAAGTCTAAGGAACTTCTCCTGTCAACTCTTATTAATATCGGAGGGAGTCCATTATCTGGAGGAATAGGTGTTTCCCCCAGAATGTTAGCGATCCACCTAGGAGGAACAAACAACAGGACTGAGGCAAGAACCTTGAAGGATGCCATTGGTCTTGTTAGATTTGGAAGAATGGCTATTGACGACAACCTATATGAAGATACTTGAGAGAAAGACAGTCAGTTTACATGCCATACGTGATACACGCTTTGGGCGATCATGTCTCGAAAGAGACATGACTGACTGGGCAGAAGATTATCCCGCAGTAGGTTGCCATTGCTTTCTGTGGTAGACTGGTTGCCAGCCAAGGCTACAGAACCCAATCTGTCTTGTTATTTAACCCATAACTGGAGGGAAGAGACGGATTAATACCTTTCCCATGCGTAAGTGAATGCAAGGAATTCAATTGGAATTTGAACTCGGCACCGATTTGTCGTTCCGAGTCGATATCCACTGCACCGCAACGCACATCCTGAGAGAAAGAACTTGCCTGAAAAAACTTTCAGGTATATTAAAAGCTGAAGGTGTTTGTGCAGCAACTCATTATTCACACGCTTGTCAAGTCTGAGATCATTAAGGTAATCATTCTGGTAGCAAAGCGACCATCAAAAATATCACCGAATCTGTGGGTAATGATAGTTTAAAGGAATTTTGATTTGGTAAAAAATAGTTTAAGCAAATTCGCGAAGTTAAATTTATTTCTATATATGAGTACGCAACAAAGACAGACGACACGAGCCGAAAGCAAAAACAAACGATAAATTTATTCTGAACACAGAAAATAATGAATTAATTTTGCGTTGTGTGCCAAATGATGGCCAATAACATGTATGCAAAAATAATCAATGCAAATTAAATATGCCCTTTTGTAATGAAAATTATAAAGAAATGTTGCATAAGGTCCTCAGAAAAACTACATATAAAATGTAGAAAAAGTGAAAAATAATTTTCTGAAGAGTTTTCAAAGAATTGGTACCATTTTCAGTAAAGTTCGTGGTAACAATGAAATGAACAATCACACCAACCGAACATTTCCGTGATATGAGAGCAACTTTAATGCTCTTTTTAATTCTCGTCTGGTGGCTGTCAAATTTCTTGTGTTGTTGTTTTCTTTCTGGAATGAGGTGATCTTGGTTTCCAGCAGCAGATGTTCTTTGAATCAACTCCTGTCCCCTACTTTATTGTCTACAGGTAGGCTCTAAATTCACTTCACAGGATTTGGAAAGAAACCTTTCAATTGATTCTGGATGAAAAACAAACGTAGCTGTTTTCCCCTAAATCCAAAATGTACTAAAATATTTTTAAATTAAAAAAATTAAGCATGGGCCCAACGCAATATCAGTCTTTTCTCAGAAAAGCAGACGAAGCTTAAATTTCTTTTGAGATGATCTGGATAAGCCAAACCCATACTTCTTGTCACTCAGGAGGTTCATTCTAATGAGGTGATCAACTGCGTATTATTCTCTTATAGATTTGTTGGAGTGTTTGCTAATGACACCGAGGGGGTGCTGAGGCGCGATACTACGATGAAAATGAATGCTCGCCAGCCTCCCTAGAAACAGGCAAAACGGCTGACAATTTCTACAGACTTACGGAAAAATTTTCTCTTTCAGGCAACAATTAGATAATTTTGCCAGGGTTAAGACAACACTAAGCAAAGGTTGCAGAAATGTCACTTGGTTTGAGTAGCAACCTCGCCAGTATCCTCGGAAACGGGAAAACGGCTGACAATTTCACCAGACTTGGGGAAATATTTTCTCTTTCACACGAAAAGCAATTTAATAATTTTGCCAATATTAGAGATAACGTTGTGTTTTCTTTCTAAAAATAGCCTAGAAGTAGCCTATCGGGCCAGTTTAGTCTAGTTCCTGCAGAGGGCTTTTGGGCCTTTTACCTTCAGCGTCCTATGTACGTAAATTTTAAAAATTATTAGAATTTAGAGATAATAAGATTATTTTATCTGTATTCGACACCTTAATGCGGCACAATCCTTTCTTCGTATATGCAAACGATCTCATTAGTTTGTTTACATTTGTTTGGCGCGCAATTTTTATTTACTGTTGAAAATTTTTTTATGTTAATTTCGTTGTTTTGTTTTTTTTTTTTACTTTCTTCTGCGCAGTCCGACCGATTATCAAAAAGAATTTTGAAAAATTCAAATATTTAAATTTGTCGGACGGGGGTCAGTTTCTCATACAACGTGAAAGTAAATCTACCCGCCATTTTTTGTAGTAAATAAATGCTCAATGTGTTGAAATTATCAATAACTGTCAGTCAGTTAAAGGTTATCTCTCTTTCTTTTTTAATATTTCTGTAGGGATTCTCTCCCTTTACCTAACTCTTCCCTCTTCTTCTAATGTAAATAAAGGCTCGCTTTGTGCGTGCGTCTGTCCGCTCTAAAACAAATGTCTCTGTCATTATTTTTACGACAATAAGTATGCAACACAGTTGAAGCTCCTTTATACGAGGTATGTGAAGCTATGTTTCATTTTTAATAATTACCTAACAAAGGTTATGGGACCAGTCTACGTCAACGTCTTGGAGATATTTGTCCATGTCCACGTGTGAACCTTTTTTGTTTTATCCCGTTCGGCCATCTTGAATTTTTTTGTTTGTATTGAAAGTTTTTGTGTTGCTTGTATAAAGTACAATGGCAATGGAAACAAAACTTAGTAACCTGGTACCACTAAATGGTACAAATTATAATACTTGGAAGGTTCAGTGTAAAATGGCTTTAATTAGGGATAGTTTATGGAACATTGTTAACGAAACGGAGATAGTTCCTGATAAACGAACAGATTCTGCATCACACGTAAAATATTTATCAAGAAGGGACCGTGCGTTAGCGACGATTGTACTATCGGTGGAAACTTCACTGCTATATTTAATTGGAGACCCTGACGACCCCGCAGTAGTGTGGAAAAAATTAGCTGACCAATTTCAAAAGAAAACTTGGGCAAATAAATTAGCGTTGAGGAGAAAATTAT
Organism: Ascarosepion bandense; assembly: GCA_037127315.1. Taxonomy (NCBI): domain Eukaryota; kingdom Metazoa; phylum Mollusca; class Cephalopoda; order Sepiida; family Sepiidae; genus Ascarosepion; species Ascarosepion bandense. The sequence continues at coordinate 26,741 of JBBBDQ010025599.1, forward strand.
ATTCTCTTAAACTAAAAGACGGCGACTCTGTTCATGAACACATTAAAACTATGATGGAAATATTTGATGAATTAGCAGTCATTGGCGATTCTATTGACGAGGAAGATAGAGTTGTTCATCTTCTGGCTACACTTCCAGACTCTTATAATATGTTGGTGACGGCACTCGAAGTAAGTCATGATGTTCCTAAATGGGTGTTGGTGACTGAGCGGTGCTGCATGAAGAAACCAAGATCAAAGAGAAGGAAATAAATGGTGCTGAATTGAAAGCCATGGCACATCAAAACATCATGGCAACAAAGGTTAAATGTTATTACTGTGGAAAAAACGGTTACATTAAACGTGACTGTCGTTTACTTGATACGAAGAAATGTTAAGTCGAACCATCGAAAAGAAGAAGTTTTCTTCACTAAGAAAATAAAGGATGACTCAAGTGATTCTAGTGATGACATTGTTGGACTTCTCACACATAATACGTTGATGACCAAATAATAAGAAGAGTAACTGGATTGTTGATTCTGGAGCTACATGTCAAATGTGTTACGATGTTGAGAAATTTATTAATTTCAGAAAGTTGGATGTAGCAGAGGAAATAACCCTTGGCGATGGATTTTCGGTTGAGGCATTAGGTATAGGTACAATAGAGCTTAGAGTGAGTTTACCAAATGGCAAATACCACCACCGAATGCAAGGCTATGAGAGCTCTGTATGTTCTAAATTGTCTTATAATTTATTAAGTGTGTCTGAAACCACTAAATCTGAAGAACATGCCTATTTACTGAATCAAGTTGTCAAATTCTGGATGACAAGCAGAATGTGGTGGCAACAGGTTCAAAGAATTGGTAACATATACTATTTAAACTGCAGTGAAGTATATGGAGAAGCCCATTCAGCAAACTCTGCTAAGTAGTAACACAAAGGAGGTGATTTGTAGACGTTTTGGCCACCTTGGAGACAAGAATTTACAAGAAACTATTAAAGATGAACTAGTAACTGGCCTTGACTATGTTGCTTGGACGTAACTATGTATGAGCCATGTTTGGATGAAAAACATCATCGTTCCTCATTTACAAAATCTAGTGGAAAGCGAGCTACTCAACCTCGGAATTGTGCATAGCGATGTTTGTGGAAGGATAGAGGCAAAATCGCTTGGTGGAGCCAGACTATTTTGTAATTTTATTGATGATAAATCAAGATTTGTATGGATATACGTGCTCAAACACAAGAGATGCTTTTAAAAAGTTCATGGAATGGAAAACCATGGTGGAAAATTTCACAGGACGTATGTGTACCTTACTACGCACTGATAATGGTGGGGAGTACATGAAGAATTTGAAGATTGTAAAGGAAGGCATTCGACATGAATATGCTGTTCCTAAAACCCCAGAGAGCAAAATGGAGTAGCTGAAAGAATGAATCGAACATTAGTAGAAACAGTGCAGGCAATGTTGTCAGATGCTAAAACTACCTAAAAATTTTGGGCAGAAGCTTTATCCACAGCTTCATATATTCGAAACCGGGGCCCAACAAATTCTGTGAAAGGTGGCTTCCCTATAGTATTGAAGGGGCATAAACCCAGTGTAAAACATTTACACGCATCCTGGGTGTGATGCTTTTGTCCATGTACCAAAGGATGAAAGGTTTAAAATGGATTCTAAGTCCAAGAAGAGCATATTTCTTGGTTGTAATACACATTAGTGTAAAGGGTTATAGACTTTATGACACCAGAAAGTCTAGAGTATTTCATAGCAGGGATGTGATCTTCAATGAATCAGGCTCCATAACTGACCAAGGAAAAAAGTAGTGAAGCCTCCAGGATTGAAATCGAATACCAGGAAAGCTCCGAGGATAATGACAACTTGCAGGAGGGACCGGGACTCGAAGATCCGAAGATCACCAAGGACTAAGAAACAGACCAGTACGGTGAATGAGTTTACATGGCCCATAATTGCATCCACTGACAATGGAAGAAACGCTCTCCAGTCTGAGGAGAATGAGTGGATGAAAGCAAGCAAGGTGAAATTTATTTTCTGCATGCTAACAGAAATGGGATCTCACCGAGTTGCCGATGAACGCTTCATTAGTAGCAAATGGGTTTTTAAACGCAAGTCCGATGCTGACGGAAAAATGGAACAGTATAAAGCTCGACTGGTAACAAGGTTTCTTCGAATCAAAGTCATTGATTATGACGAGACCTTTTGCCCAGTTGTGGTCTGAATCAGTGCGAACTGTTGTTGCGTTAGCAGCACAGAATGACCTGAAGCTACATCAGTTGGACATCACCACTGCATTCTTAAATGGTGAGCTAAAAGGAGATCCTGTAAATGTAGCCAGAGGGATTTGCTTGGACTGAGGCGAGGAACATCTTGTCTTGCAAACTGCAGCCCGGCCATTTATGAAGCTTAAAGCAGTCACCAAAATGTTGGAAGGAAATGCTTGATTGTCAACTAAAAAAAGATGAACTTCAAACAGTTGGTGAACGATCCTATTATTTACATACAATCCTCTGGAGGAGAAATATTCATCACTGCGGTTCCTTTTGTTGATGATATAATTGTGGGAAGCAAATCCCAGAATCAAATTCAAGATTTTGTAAAGAATTTTCAAATCAAGAGGATTTGGAGAAGACTAAAACACTTTTTAGGTGTTAAAGTTGTTATCTGAACAGGAAAATATGGATTGGACAACCTGCATATACAGCAAGTTTTAAGAAAATTTCAAATGGAAAACTCCAAACCGGTATCAACCCCAATTGATGTTGGAAGTAAAATTAACAAAGGCAACTGAAGTGGCTCAAACTGGTCAACAAAGAGTTGTACCAATCAACCGTTAGAGCTTACCAATATCTGTCAACAAGGACACGACCTGACATTGCATATGCTATTGTAATGTTGCAAGATTCTGCTGTCAGCCTACAATGGAACACTGGGAAGTGCGTTAAACATATTTTCCGTTATCAGAAATGAGCACTCAAGGGAGTATGGTCGTAGCATGACAAAGGGGAAAAAACCTCTAGCCTCCTGGGATATTCAGATGCAGACTGGGCTGGCAATTTAGATGATCGCAGATGTTCATCGGTTACTTGTTTAAGTTAAGTGGAGCAGCTGTCAGCTGGAGAGCAAAAGACAAACCTGTGTTGCATTATCAACAGCTGAAGCTGAATACATGGCATTGGCAAGTGCGGCACAAGAGGCTGTTTGGATGCAGCGCCTTCAGGCTGCCTTATCAGGATCACCAGTTTCCCCGACACTGATCTACGAAGACAACCAGTCAACAATGTGTATGGCAAAGAAACCACAGCATCATGGAAGGGCCAAACATGTTGACATTAAGTTCCACTATATCCGAGAACAGGTGGAAAAGAAGACAGTCAAGTTGGTACTGTCCGAGCCAAAGAAATGGTAGCGGATATTCTAACAAAAAGACTTGTGAGCTCACAGTTTGTGAAGCTCAGGGACCTGTTAGGTCTTGAAGAACTGATTATTTAGACTGTCAGCAATTTGAGGAGTGTTGAAATTATCAATAATTTCAAGTCAGTTAAAGGTTATCTCTCTTTCATACTGCCATATTTCTGTAGGGATTCTCTTCTTACTATATACCCTCTTCTTCTAATGTAAATAAAGGCTCGCTTTGTGCGTGCGTCTGTCCGCTCTAAAACAAATGTCTCTGTCATTATTTTTACGACAAATAAGTATGCAACACAGTTGAAGCTCCTTTACCTTACGAGGTATGTGAAGCTATGTTTCATTTTTAATAATTACCTAACACAATGATTGTGATTCTGTACTTAGTACTTTTACAACAATTCTATTTGATGTCTGTAAATTTTGAGTTTGTGTCTTTCCATTGAAATGATTTAAAAAGTTTGTAGAAACAGACATGATAGAGAAAACTGACCAAAGTTAGTAAATGCTTAAAAATTTACAGTCCGAATTAAAGTATTATATTGACTTAAAGAAACTGACAAACTTTTATTCAAACTATTGTCCCTCATCTTTGTTTCCATGTACGACGTTTCGGCCGTTGTACGCTCTAACCTTCTTCAGTTGCTCGGAATTTTGGGTGAACCCTTTATTACAATCACTGTGGTATATCATCTCCATCCCTTGCGTCGAGCCTCTTCTGATAGTCATGAGTTATCGCCCTCTAACCCTGTAGTTACTTGTTCACCACTGCTGTAAACTGGTGTTGAACTCACAACTCTTTGGGTCAAGTCGCAGGAACTAACCAAGTCTATATCCAAGACTACCAAAAGAGGCTCTACGCAAGTGTTCTGTTTGAAATTCCTGGTAGCTGAAGAAGGCCGGAGCGTACAACGGCCGAAACGTCGTACAAATGGCAACAAAGATGAAGAAAATAGTCCGAATAATATAAATACTACCTCATCTCAGAAATATAGACAAATATTAAACACAAAGAATTGAACTGCTAGGTAAGCTTGATTTATTTGAGAATGACAGAAGAATGCACAACTTATAACTGGGAACAAACCGCCAGTATACAGATAGAAAATGAATTCAATAAATACACAAAAATAGAAAGAGGTATAAGACAAGAATGCGTCTTCTCGCCAGACTTATTCAAGGTTTACAGTGAAGCAATCCTGAGAGAATTACAAGTCCAATCAGGATTTATTATTGAAGGAGACAAATTTTAAAAAGTAAGATATATGTTTGGAGCAGACACAGAAAGAAAACTGCTGTGACTCTGAGAGAAGGTAGTAAAAGAAAGCAAGAAGAAAGGACTAACCATCAATTTGCAAGAAGATAGAATATATCGTTGTCAACAAGAGGAACAGCCCAAAATGCGAACTACAAATTGGAGACACAAAAATCAAGCAAGGACAAAATTTTAAATATCTAGGAAGGTTTTTAACCGAGGACGAAAAGTGCAACGGAATAGTGGAAAATGCCTTGCAAAAATGACGCTTTTCTGCCTGCAGTCAGCATGGCTGATGTTCAGACTAAGTGAGCAACATACAACGCCTTCTTGATTTCATGTTTCCCACTGTCATGAAGTGGAGCGACTTAAATAGTCAAAAACACCCATTCTATTTCTTATAGGTACCTCCACTAATTTGCCAAAAAAGAAAAAGAAAAGCATAGTATGATTAAAAAAAGAAACAAAGTTTTATCATCAAAATGTTTATGCCATTAGTTGAAGAAAAGACAAATGCATTTTGTAATCATTTAATTTTTTTTTCTCTTCCTTCCTAACACGTTAAAAATTTTGTTTTTTTGTGCCAGTAATGTTACTAGATATTTTAACGTTTTTTTTTAAATTGAAAAACTCATTAATTCGGAAATTGTTGCAAAAATCAAATGATTGTCTGATTTTAACAAAAGTTCGAACAAACTAAATTATTTTTTTGAAATTATAATTTTTAGAAAATCTTGGTAAGAAAATAATTTTTTTATAACTGTTAACATCCCACCATTTAATGAAATTTCTAGAACTTGAATAGTCCGCAAACTTTGTTATTGTGTTATACTAACATCAGAGTCCGGCGCTGCCCGTGCAACTTAAAACATTTTAGGCGTAGAAGATGCCATTTTATTTTATTTTATTTTTTTTTTTTACATATTTTGTTTTTAATTGAAAAAACACTTTAAAAAATTCTTTTGTTTCAAAATTACGGAGAAAATATTCACCTTTTTTGTTGACCAAATGAATTTTTAAAACGTCAGAATAAAAATTAAATACAAAGGCCAATTTAAAAAAAAACAAAAAAAAAACATTCTAGTCGCGTTTGACACGTATGATTTGATTTCTGTGACGTACTTCAGCAACCATCTTAGATTTTAGATGTTTTACGGAGCAAATGTAAACAATCGGCTCCATTGGCCAAAAATTGCGAAAGGGAAAAATTGCTGAACTTAAACTTCAAAAAGTGTGTGTCGACCTGACTTCCCTGTAGATATGTGCCCCTACAAAGTTTGAATGGCGTAGCTTAAAAAATGTAAGCTTGCAGAGGGAACAGTCACACACAGACTCACAGATTGCCTTATATAGTGTATCGAGGCAGCAAATAATTTTCTAAACATATGCTGTTAAATATAAGAGACAATGAATGTCTTATGTTTAATCATGAGCCGTTCTAAACGTCTAAATTAAAGCCAAAATACGACGTTTAGAACGGCTCATGATTAAACATAATAGACATTAATTGTCTCTTATATTTAACAGCATAAGTTTAGAAAATATTTCAGCAGCAATCTTTCATTTTTAAACATGTTTCGTTAAAAGCGGCCAACAAAAAAGATTTTAATTTTTGATTAATTTTTCTATTATTCTTACGTGTTTGCTGTTGGCTGGAGATAATGTATGTAAAAGTGTTCCATATTTTTTAACATTTCAAGCGCTTTCAGCCTTTTCACATGCCATTTTCAAGGATGTTATTTTTCTGCTCTTGTTATTATATCCTCATGTTTGACTAATGTAATTTTTGTGTTCTTTGTGTTTTTGAAAAGGAGAGTTCTTTAAAGCTATCACGTGATGAGCGCAGCTGGTCATCGCGTAAGCGTCTGTCTATTAAAAAAAAATCTTTCAAAATTCTATTTCCACTGTAAATAGTGTAAGGTTGATGGTAGGAGAAAATTGTTTGATATATAGTGCCTCTCTTATAGCGTGGTGCCTTTGATATTGTGATTTAAATAGTATTTTCAACCAAAGTTTTTCTTAAGAATTCTTGTAAGTTATCAGTTGATAAATGCTTTTATTGCACTAAATAGGTGGCATGTAAGTTGTCTACTAAAGAGGTGGTAGTGTATATATATATATATATATATATATATATATATATAGGTATGTGAATTAACAAGTGTACATACGGAAATACACATATGTATAAAATAATATTCAAATGTTAATAAAAGAGTGCACAATGAGTATAAACAGAGCTACTGATTAGTATTAATAAATATACATTATCTTACGTTGATGGCAAGACTCGGAGTTTTATGCATTAACGCAACCATCTAATATAATCTAAACTTATTTATAAATGAACTGTGTGTGTGTATCCGTTACCTATAGACTCCAAAACGGCTGAACCGATTTTCTTGAAAATTTACACAGTTATACTATAAGCGTCTGCGAGTGTTCTTAGCTAGGTTTTGTGTCGCGGTACCCCCGATAAATATCAAAAATCGATAATCGAAAAAATCGGGTTATAGAAGGAGTGGTCGGATTTTAATTAAATTTGATACACTCATAGACAAAGATATAAGAAACGATATTCAGAAGTTTCAAGGTTGCAGGTCTTACAATAGTGCAGAAAATCGATAATATATATATATATATATATATATATATAAGGCAAGATGTTAGTGTGTGTCTGTGTCTGTTTATCTGCGCCTATATCTGCATTTTTTTTTCAGCCCTTTTATTTTGGGGTTTTCTTTGCTTCGGGTTTGTCCCTAAGTAGGTATAATTGTAGTTCTTAGCTTCCGTTTACAACATACCATTTACTCAGAGGACTTATTTAGCCTTCAAAATTCAGTTTACGACGAAAAATCTTATTTGGATATCGATACCAGGAAATCAAAAATTTGACTTACAATCATTGATTTTTCTTTTCAGTCTACGGTTTCGCTTTTAACTGGAAACAACTATTGCTTTTTAGTCTTTTCGTGCCAACGTCCAAAGAGTCTGAGCGCCAAGACCATGGATTGTTTTAAAGCTTTCATTACACCCGGCAACGCCGTACTGCTAGTATAATATAATAATATATATATTTATTTATTTATCTGTAAATTAATATAAAACTTGGCTGGGAAATAGCCATTTTCAACATGTCATTTTTAAGGCATGCAGTTTACGACCTCTATAAACAGAATGAATAAAAAGTTGTAAGCCTAGAGGTTAGCTTAGGTAAAGGAAAGGGTTGGAATTATATATATATATGTTTGAGCAGCAATCTTATTTAAACATGTTTCGTTAGAAACGACCGATAAGGAAGATTTTATTAATTTTTGATTTAATTTGTACAGTATTGATACGTTTCCTTTTTGCTGGAAATAAGGAGTGTAAAAATATTCCATAATTTTCGACTTCCTAAGCGCTTTCAGCCTTTTCACATGCCATTTTCAAGGATGTTATTTTTCCGGTGTTGTTATTGGCGTCCTCATGTTTGACTGTGATGTAATTTTTGTGTTCTATATTTTTGAAAAGAAGAGTTCTTTAAAGCTTATATAAATATATAGAAAATGGCATGAAATTATCAACTGTAAAATTAGTTATCGCTATTTTAATCTGTGCTTCTGCCTTAAGTAGAAAAAACGTCAATAAAAATGCTAAAAAAAGTCGAAAAAAGTCAAGCATTTATTCTTTTTCTGATCTATCAGTCAATCAGTTAAGTGATACACACTTAGATGATCATGTCTCAAAAGAAACACAACTGATTGGGCAGAATATTTTTCCGCTGTAGGTTACCATTACTTTTGCGGTAGACTTAAGTAAGCAACCAAGGATATAGAGCCCAATCTGTTCTGCTGTTTAACCCATAGCTGGAGGGAGAAGAAATAAACTATATTATATTAATAAGTACAATTAGTAGGGATCATTTTATAAATTTGAAGACTATAGAAAACAGGTCTCCTAATTTATGTCCAGTAGAAATTTATGTTTAATTACGTTCCCAACTATTATATTCAGTCATTCAGTCAGCTTAAGTGTCTTATGTGATACACGTTTTTGGGCGATCATGTCTTGAAAGAGACATGACTGACTGGACAAATTTTCCTGAGTAGGTTGGCTAATTTTGCGATAGACTGGTTGCCAACTAAGGCTATAGAACCCAATCAGAGATTCAACCATGATAACAGTCAGTCATTTAAGTGCCATACGCGATACAAGCTTGGGCGATCATGTCTTGAAAGATACATCACTGTACCTTCACTGACTGGGTGGAATATTTTTTTGCAGTAGGTTGCCATTGATTTCTGTGGTAGACCGGTTGGCAACCAAGGCTAAGAAACCCAATCTATCCTGCTGTTTAACCCATAGCTGGAGGAGGAAGAGATGGACTAACCATTTTCAAGGGTATTTGCATATAAGTGGAATACAATGAATTCAATGGAATTGAACTCGGCTCTATGATTTCTCATTCTGAGTTTATATCCACTACACCACAACACACATTTGAGAAATTGGCTAACAAATAAAACTTGTCGATATTTATTTCATGAGAACAGTCGAGGTGGAGAAGAATTAATTATTGACTTTTGTAAATGATAAATAAAATTTTTTTTATTTAATCAAGCAATGCCAAAAAAAGCTTTTAGACACACAAAGATGTGGCTTTCTTTTTTTTATTATTTTATCTTCTGCTCGAGTTTTCAATAGAGAGGATGTATTTTATTTGAGCATTTCTTTCCAGAATGGATCGTATCCCAATTCATAGTAAAATATGGTCAGTCTAAACTTTTTGTCAACGCCTATACCTTCAGCAAATTAAATTTTCAATTTTATATAAAATTGATCTTTTATAGAAAGATAACACTTAGATATTAGTACAAAAATAAGTTTATTATTGTTTTCATTTCTATTAGAAATGCCAATTGGACACCTCGAGGTGGTGTAATGGTTATCAATCTCATTTTGCTAAAATCTATTAGAACTGAGTAGTGAGTTCGATCCTCACGAGGTACCCAATACTTTCGGCCTTGTGCCACATTTAAGCGGCACTTAGAAAATCAACTATTATATATTTCAATGATTAAAATGCTTGAATAGGTGCATGTGATAGTTTTATCTTAATGTTTTTAATGCGATGGTCGACGTTGTTGCTTACTGCCTAATGTTCTTACTCTAGATTCTATGCTGCTTCGAAGTATTTATAGATTTAGTTTTATAATTTGCAGTCGGTTTCCTTGTTTAGGAAGAAACTGTGTTGAAACCACATTCAGCCATATTAAAAGGTCGAAAAGCAATGAAGAAAAGTTTGATAGCTTCTCACAACTTTCCATACCTTTCAGAAATTTACTTTTTTAGCCAATATTGAATAATTTTTTAAAATTAAAAAAAAGAAAAAGACAAATCCCTCCCTGGCCATGAAATAAAAACTCCCAGTGCTCCCATTTAACATAATAGAGCCTACAAGGGGGTGTGAGATCCCATGTTGGAAAAAAACTGGTCTAAAGTGATATGATGAATGAAGTTTCAACATTTCAATGTTTGTTAGTCAAAGACAGATTAAATAAAGCATAAGTAAAGAATACTACAACCCAAACATGTCGTGCCTTAGTGCACAGTTGTATATCGGAAAGCGGTGTTGGGTTGGCCCATTATGTGGGATCAATTTTAGCAGAAACACTCAAAACATCTCCATATTACTGAGAACCTACACTGAAGACAATAACGCTGAGATGCTAGACCGCATAGCCGACCCTTAATCCAATCAAGATCTTATAATCAAAGCTAACACCAAATATGATAAAGCCACAGACATGATTGATCATTGCAATATGATTGAATGTTAGAAAAAATCCCATCGAAAGAACCATTGCACTCCATCCCAAATATTAATCACAGAGATGACTAGCTTATGAAAATGGTTTCTTCTACATGTGGTTCCGGGAATTACTAAAAAGTGGCATATGAACGGTTTTCAAAATAGTCAAATTTTGTGTTCATCAGAATAAATTTGACAATTGATCGCATAGAAAAAATTCAGCTTTGAATTCATTCAATCAATATTTGATTATCTTTGTATCCAAGAATTTTTTTTAATTCATCATATATAGAAAAAGGCATCTCACAATCCCGCTCTCTTTATCTGTTTCTTGTAACCTGTGCATAGTTCTCTGTGATCAATGTTGTCATCAATATTTTTCTTTTTTAAATTGCAAAGACCTGCTCTTTATTTAGCAGGAGAATGTTCAAGGTAGGATCAGTATGTAACAAGAGGTAGGCACCAGCATATTTGGGCTCTCGGGAAAGAGAGATTCGGAATTAAATATTTGATCAATATTGCATTGGAATAAACAATTTATCTACAAATCATAGCAACATTGTGAAATGACAAAAATCTCTAGATAAGATAAAATCTAATAATTTAGGTACAATATTCTCATTTCTCTCGAGATTTGTATTGTCAGAATGAAGACCAGATTCAGATGTTCAAGGCATAAAATAGGGAATCAAGTATACATACATTTGAGATGGTAAATAAAATCCAAGCATCAAATTGAAAAGGTAAAATCCAACATGGCGAAACTCTGCAAAAGAAACAAGAAAATATAGGAGAATGTTTTACTTTCAAGCAGAACAATATTTCGTTTAGAGAATTCTAGTTTATCTCAATTGTATGAAAAAGAATCAAGAAATTATTAGAGAACTTTTTGGTTCTAGCCAAAAAATACTTATATATACCATTTATAGAATATATGACATCTGTTCAGAATCTCTTCAGCCATTTTGAATATATCTAGAAATGGTTACAATGACTTTATATAATTTGAAAAACAATCAAAACGAAGTATATGCATAAACAAACCGGTTCCTATAGAGTTAGTCAATGTTACATCAGTAAGTAAGCTTAATTATTGGAATAAATAATTTCATTTGAAAATTCATGTTTGAATTGTGACTGCTTCCATATTCACAAAAGCTTGCATCTTCTTTTTAATTTGTTGTTAGATACATATATGCACATATATACACATATGCACATATATCGACATATATTCATATATATATATATGCATATATATATATACAAATATATACATTGATACCTAATAAATTTGGGCGTACCAAAATGGCGGACCCGAAATTTGGCGTACCAAAAAAGTATTACCCGTTCATTTTTATTTTATCTAAACTAAAGTGTACATTCAAACTGAGATGGTGTTAAAAAATGTGAATACTTCAAAGTTAAAGTTTTATCTATGCATATATATTTAAGATTTTATATACACCTAATGCATAAATGGTCATTACACCACTGGAGACACGTGTTAAACTTTTAGACGCACTGCAATATCTTTTTACAAAAATAATTTTTAGTTAGACGTTAGCACACACATGATGTTTGCAAATAAAAATTTTCAAGTTGAAAATATATTAAGATGTTCTTTAACTGGAAATAAAAATAGCCAGATGCAATAAAACAAATGTTGATTTCTTTTTCCTGAAAACTGAATATTTTAAATCAAAACTCACTTTTTTATTTTGAGATAGAAAAAATTTTAACTTTTTTACTCTAGCAAAATGTTTTCAAACAAAAATCACATAATTTAAATGTTTTTTTACATTTTTCAACATTTTAAAATGTTTACCAAATTCATAATATTTAAATTTGTCAATATTTTTTTTAAATTTAAAGTAATAAATACATATATTTTACATGGAAAAGAAGAATATTACAAAAAAATGACATTTATTTTCAAAACAATTGTTACTGCCTTTGTTAGAATTAAACTATTTTAAGACTTCCGATTCTACAAAAAGAATTCGAGCGAAAATAAATGAAAAATAAAATGATCACCTTACCTGAAAGTGATGCGATTGAAGCTGATATTATCAACTGAAATGTATTTGTTCTTGCAACAAGCAGCCGGACGTTTTTTTGAAGCGAACCCACGTGGAATAATGAGTGGGAGATAACATTATTTTCTAAGTAAAAGAATAATATTTTAAATAAAATTATTAGTAAATTAATTAAAGAAATAATAATTAAATAAATAAAATAAATAATTTAATTAAATTAAATAATAAATTAATTAATAATTAATGAATAATCAATTAATAATTGATTAATAATTAAATAATATAAATAATAATTAATAAATAATTAAATTCAATAATAAAATTAATAAAATAAATAATAAATTAAATTAAATCAAATTAAATAATTTAATTAATTAAATAAATAATAGGTAACTTAATTAAATTAAATTAATTAAATTGAATTAAAAAGAAAACTAAGTAAAACTAAGTTTCACTGACCCCAGTTGATATTACTGTAGTTACCGACAATAAATTTTCTAACACTGCGATAAACAAAGTAAATTTGAACAACGATTCTGGAAAGGATCACGTGGAATAAACTAAGGGAGAAATTCAATAAATATTTTAAAGATATTTTTAAATATTTTGTAACAGCCTTTTCTCTAAAGAATAAAATAATAGGTAACTTAATTAAATAAATAATAATTAAATGAATTAAATTAAATAATAAATTAATAAATAATGATTAATAAATAATTAAATAATATAGATAATAATAATAATATAAATAATAAATAATTAAATTTAATTAAATAATAAATTAAATTAGATAAAATAATAAAATTATAAATTAAATCAAATAATAAAAATTAAATTAAATTAAATAATTAAGTTAAAAGAAATCTAAGTAAAACTAAGATTCACCGACCCCAGTTCATATCACTATAGTTAATGCATATTGGGGCTTTCTAACATTGTGGTAAATGCGAAGGTGTTCAAAATCGAAACAACGATTTCTGACTACGTGATGTTTACAAAAGTCGAAGAGTGTGTAGGAATGGAATATCCTAATGACCTATTTTCATTTCAATGTTCTTGAATTCATCCAACTCTGTGCACAGAGTTGGATGAATTCAAGAACATTGATATTCAGGCGCTCTCGTTGGCTAGGGCACGGTGTTGGTGCGTAAAGGGAACGCTCGAATCTGGAGCTGGACCAGCCCCCTTTTGCGTGTATATAAGGAGCATATTCTGGTTCCTTCTTCAGTGATTTTCCATTGCCATCGGAATCCACGACACTTGAGCCTTTGATTCTTCTAAGCTGCATTTTTGTTTCGCGAGCTTTACCAACCACTCTTTCACACCATAAATACACTACTCGGCTCGGATTCTAAATTCAAAAAGAAAAAATCACTCACTTCACAATCTATTTCTAACTTGTTGCTAACACACACCACTTCCATACCCCTTGAATAATATACCTTGTATTTCTTCCTTTCAGTGAAGAACTGATATTTTCCTGGAATCATACGAACATTTTATTCGAAACACACTTTGTTCTATAAACTTTAACACGTAACACTCGTCTCAATTTTGATATTCACAAAAAACCAAAGATTAATGTCCAGACCTTTTCATACACTTTCCAGTTACACATTAACAAACTAAAATGAAACTGAACGTGTCTATTAAATAACGTGATATCTATTCGCATTCTAATTCCAGGACGTGCAAAAGCATGTAACTCTGGTTTCTTTCACTTGCATTTTTATCATGCAAAGAAAATCCTAGACTTATTTAAATTGTGCTGCAAACTCAAGGACTAAATTTTATTACGTATCATGATCAGTCATCGGATACAGTAAACCTTCCAGGACACTTTCTTATTTGTGAAGCTTTATTCATTCAAGACTCTCATTCATTACGTTTGATCACATATCAAACACCTTACATTCTTATAACACTGAATCACTAACATTTTGTAATCTTTACTGATATAAATTTGTTACATGTTCTTTATTCAACCAGTCTTGAATTTATTTGTGTCGATGCCTTTGTTTGTCTGAGAATTTCATAACAATATATATATAATTATACATATTTCTCTGATTGTTTGTGGATTTTATTTTGGGAAGAACACGCACACTATTCCAATACTAATTAATACACCCGTCATAAAAACTGCAACAAGTGAACTTACCCTCACCCATAACTTTTGATAGTAATTGTTTTATTTATTTAAAAAATAAGTATTTCACATTTAAAGAAACAAAGAATATTAAATCCACAAATTAATAGTCTTCTAGTTACTAGTTGGGGGTTTTCAAGTAACCAGAGATAACGAAATTGGTAAATAAAAAATTATTTGAAAATAAAAATGAAATATTTCAGGTGGGCAAAGTCAATGACAGAGACGGTTTTTTATGTCAATGACAGAGATGACGCATTACATTTATTTATGGACAGGACGTCCAACAAACAAATAAAAATCATTCGTAGTGTCAAAAATTATTTATAATAAAATAATTATAACAATTATAGTTATCGTTGTTGGAGCGATTCGCATTGGTTTAGAATAACCAATGAGAATCAACTCCAATTTTCTTCTTTGCGGACACACAACACGGGTGACATTCTGACTATTGATCAAGCAGCTTACACAGATAGGTCATCGACACATGCGTCAACAAGAAATGAATCTCCTTTTCGTTTTTCCGGGCATGAGAGCAAAATTTATCTTTTTAGTACGCAACGAAATACAAAATAATTGAAAGTCCGGGCACTTTCCTGTATTTTCTAACTTATATTTGTGGACAAAATATTACATGCATCTAACAAAACACTTACATTGTTACGAGGATGCATATATATATATATATATATATATATATATATATATATATATATATTAATAATGTTTCAAAAGTTATAGTAAGGGATTCTACTGAGTCCTCCTTGTTATTACAAAAAGTTTTAATTCATGAAGTAGTTGTAAAAATAGGGAAATTAAAAATAGACAATTGATGAAAATCTAGGGAATTCGAGAGATTTCTAGAAATATGTAAATTAGGTGTTAACCCCTATCAAAATAGATTTTGGGAAGAGAGTAAAGTTACTTGTTAAAAGGATTTGCTGACATTATCAACTCAAGTCTGATTCAGGATTTGTGTATATCTAGTCGAAAGAATTCTACTAAAAGTTGCTGACCAACTAAAACCTGAAAGAGAACTCCATGGAACTAAATGGGTCAATAGAATTTTTTAAATCTTTCATTGACTAAAAAAAAGTATTCTTTATAAATATATTTGGGGATATCCAAAAGGTATAACATTTAAACTACTAGCCTCACTGGGTAAAGATACTTGACACTCTCTTCCTCTTCGTAATACTTACCCGTATCTCTACCAGTAGTAGACTGTTTTCTGTTTTGAATGCAAAAAAAATTGTAAATTTTGTATATATTTTATTTTGTGTTTGATTTTTTTTTTTGTGATTTAGCTCTGAGTTTTGGTCAATTGTTTTTATTCTTTTTTTGTTACAATTTATAACACGTAACAAAATATCTATCTATATATATATAAAAGGCAATATGTGAGTCTGTGTGTGACTGTTCCTTATGCACGCCAACATTTTTTAAGCTATGCCATTCAAACTTTCTAGGGACGCATATCTACAGGGAACCAGGTCGAACATACATTTTGAGTTTAAGTTCAGCAATCTTCCTTTCGCACTTTTTGACTAATGATGCAGATTTTTTACATTTGCTCCGTAAAACATCTAAGATCTAAGATGGTTGCTAAATTACGTCACAGAAATCAGATCACACTTGTCAAGCGCGACTAAAATATTTTTATTAAAAAAAAATGAGCCTTTATATTTATTTTTTATTCCGACGTTTTATTTCCGTAAAATTATTAGATGCATGTTGAATTACGTCACAGAAATCAAATCACACGTATCAAATGCGACTAAAATATTTTTATTAAAAAAAAAAGAAAAAAGAAAAATGAGCCTTTATATTTAATTTTTTTTTTAAATTCATTTGGTCAACAAAAAATGTGAATATTTTCCCCCGTAATTTTGAAACAAAAGAAATATTAGAAAATGTAGGCGTGCATAGGGAACAGTCACACACAGACTCACAGATTGCCTTTTAAATATATAGATTATATTTTAAGTGTCTGCAGCGAATTTAAAGGTATTTGTTTCATCCGATGAAGAAATTAAAATGTTCTTGGAGTTGCACGGGCAACGCCGGGTTATGATGCTGGTATATTTTAAAGTCACATGTGCAAAAGACTACACTTTTCTTATTTTTTTTATTTTATCCTTGTGTCTACATTTAATCATAAACTTACAATTTTACTCAGTATAACAGTTTTTTTCTCCACATCTTGCTGTTAATCATTTTTAAGTGTAGTTTTGTATATATAAATATTAGTAGTGGCGATTCTAGGTGGGTGCAAATGAGCCAAGCTCCCTCCATTTCGGTTGGCTCCTCGGTTGGCTCCCTCCACTTTTATAAGCTTCAAAAATTTATGAAGCTGATCAGTCTCTGATTTTGATAAGATTTGATCATCAGCATTTTTCCATCATTTTCTTTAGTTCATGGAGAAATTACATGACGAATAATTTCATTTCAGAGTAGCTTCTTGATCGTATGTTCGGACTTTGCCGAAAACATAAATTCAATGTTGGCTGATTTTTGAACGGCTGTGGTGTCCACAGCATTTTGATTGATTTCATTATTTTATTTTCGCATTTATTTTTCTTGCATTTATTTTTGACTTATAGTTGTGTATGATCGTCTGAAAATGAAGACGCTTCTTGATTTTGCCCCACTCTTCCTCAGAAAAAAATCTCAGCCCCTTAGTGCCCTCCGCTACAATTTTCAGAGTTCCACAATCGCCACTGATTAAGGGGTTCATAATTACTCAGAGTTGTAACCCCACTACATGTACTTGTTTCCTGGCATTCACCCTGGATGGAGAAAGATTCGTTGGGATTTCCGATTAAGGGTGGTGTCCCGAATTTTACCCCGTATAGACCTTGGCATTTTAATTATCCCGCAACAGGTTACCAATACTGTCGCTGCGGTAGACAGGTTGCCAGCCAAGACTATAGAACCCAATCTGTCCTGTTATTTAACCCATAACCGAGGGAAGGACGGATTACACTTTCCCAAGGGTATTAGCGCTTAAGTGAATGCAGAAATTCGAACTCGGCTCCTCGATTTCTCGCTCCAAGCCGATATCCACTGTACCACAACGCATATATTCAAGAAATGCTTACACGGTACTTAGTATTTCCAAGCGTTCAACCATCCTGAAATGCTGACCAGGCTCAGCGTTGTTTAACTTCGGTGATCGAACGAGAACCGGTGTATTCAACGTGATACTGACCATAAATACTGTGAATGTAAAACAATTTCGAGGTGATTACTTGCTCTTTTATCGTCTCTTCAACCAAATGAAAACGTGTGGATAACAATTGCAAACTGAAGTTGTCGAAAAAAAAAAGTAGTTTGGCGGACCTGAAGCAGACTACCACCACGTTTAATTTCATTATTTTTTTCTACTTATTTCTTTTTTTTTTTCTTTTTTTCAGCGCAGACCTATCAATTACCCACCTTAGCTTTACGTTTATTGAAAAATTTTGAAAAAAAATCAATATTTAAACATTTTCTGTTTCAGGATCAATTCCTCATACAACGTTATGTTCAATCGAGCCTCCATTTTGAAACAGTCAACAAAATTGCGACATTACCGCCACCTGTGTTGTTCATTATCAAATATTTTGGCCTTTTTCGAACGTGTTATCTTTTGCACACAAACTTTACAAATGACAAAAAGAATTTGCAAAAATTTTAATATTTAAGCAATTTTAGGTGGGGGAGGGACCAAATTTCTCATACAACCTTATAGAGCTTGGTAGGAGGATCGATTTAACTGAGTTGTGTAAACTGACCCCAAATTAGTTTAAATATTATAAATTTTCGAAGTTTTTATTGAGTAATCGGTTCGAAAATACCAATCGATAGGACTGCGTTAAAAAAAGTAAAAAAAAACAAAAACAAAAAAACAAAAAACAAAAACAAATGAAAAACAACGAAATTAAGCGTGGTGGTAGTCTGCTTCAGGTCGGCCTAATTTTTAGTTCCTGACTTGCATTGAAAATGAAACTATAACTTAGGTGAGTTACAAAACTACTGAAAACAATAAATCATGCGAGTTTTATGTAATTTGCCACGACCTTGAACCCCCCCCCCAGCCGGGACAATGAAACAGGTTGACAGAAAAGGTTAAAGCGTTTATCTCTGTTCTAAACGTCGGCTGACCTATAGCACATTTTGAGGCGTGACGATTTAATATCCGTAATGACCACAGCAAGTCTCTGGGATGATCAATCAAGCATTATGCCTGAACACGTTGTTTCAACTTTTGCTTTTTTAGATGTCGATAAGACGTACCGTTCGTTGCCGAGCAGTAGAGGAAGTTTTTACGGAGTTCATGTTATGCTGCTGACGGATAAATGAATAAGGAACCTGAAACGGCGAATTAGCAGAAAGTCTTCTGTGAAGATTGGTAAAATTGCTGGTGAAATGGTATTAACCTTTATCTCTCTGTATATGATTTCAGTTGCTGAACAAAATCATTATCCTGTCTCTGAAGGCGACTATTCCTTGAAAAATAGTGTTTGAATTTCTTAGATCTATTGTCATAGCCTACAATGGCAACAGAAAACATCTTTAAGTAAATGAAAAAATAAGGCTACTGCATTAGAAAGGCCTTGAGAAAGAATGCAGTGGAAAGGCAAGTAATATTAGTAAAATTAATGAGAATAGTAAAAGTCAAAAGGTTTGTGTTGAGCCTACTATGAAGAAATCTGGTGTTTTGGAGTGGCACGGGCGGTTCAAAATATAACAAGAAGATATGCATAGTGACACAAGAGCAGACACCAATGTGGACAGGGTGGGAACTCAGATCGGATATTAAGTCTACACCTGACAGGAGAAAACTGTCCATGAACAGGATGACGGGGCGGCAGATTTACAAACTATTTACGAACAGGAAATATTGTGTTCATGAATTTCACCACCCTCGCCCTTATTTACTAGGTTAGCTGTTTGTGAAGTTTTGGGATATTTCCAAGACAAAAAGAAAATACCTATGAAAGGACAAAGATTTGATTACAAACATATAACTATATTCCTGAAGGTATTCCGAAAAATGAGTTTCAAGAATACTTCCAGCAATGGCGCTATCGTTTCACGAGCTGAATAGCTTCGCAAGGAGAATTCCACAGGCGGGAAATGCAAGAAAAGAAGCTGAGGATTCAAAGTACGTTTAATTACTTCAGAATTTCAATTTCCGCTCGTGGAAAGAATCAAGTTCATTTGTTTAAAAACTATTTCACCCAAAGAAAGGCAATAAAGCCACTTAAACACAAGGAAGGGATTACAGAGTGTTTGAGCAAAAAAAAAAAAAAACTTGATTGGATAAAATAATAAAAAAACAAGAATTAAGAAGATAACAATTGGCATTATATTTAAATTTTTGAAAATTCGACTTGACTGAAAACAAGGAGCAAGAAGAAAGTTCCATAAGCGAAAAGTGCGATAGAAAAATAATTGTACTTACGGTTACATCTTGTCAGTTCAACTATGAAATGACGGGACTTTGCCACAAATCTAGTATAGGCTTGAATCCATAAGTTTAGGTAGCATAAAAGTTCATCAAAACAATTCCCATGAAAGTATTTATTGAAAAGGAATAGGAAAGCTACGTTGGAAAGTGACTGAAACCGAAATGCCAGATCAGGACCAAGAACGTTGCAGATTTTTTTGGATTTTATCAAGGAGCTCAAGGTAAATAGCAAGGTCATCGGACCATATGTGACAGCGATGTTCTAAGCCTGAGCGAATGGGAGATTTAGAGATAAGTAAGATTAATTCTGGGAAGAAACATTCGTCTCTGAGGACACAGTGAACCGATTTTCTTAGCAGCTGACCAGGCATTATGTATCATGGTTTTTATTATATGTTAAATTTCTGTATTCCTTCTATTTGTTCATTTTTCAGAATCTCTAAATATAGCAGGAGCACTAGACCAGATGTAGCGGCGATATTCTAAGCATGCTAGTAGAATTGTAAATTTGTAAGATAGATTCTGCCGGAGAAAATTGTTAGCATAAAACTTACGGCAAAGTCTCATCATTTTACAGTTGAAATTTCTAGATGTAACCGCGTCTCAAAAGAGATATGACTAATGGGCAGATGATTTTCCGGCAGAAGGTTGCCATTGCCTTCTGTGATAGACTGGTTGTCCAGCCAAGGCTATAGAACACAATCTGTTCTGTTATTTAATCTATAGCTGGAGGGAAGAGACGGATTAATACCTTTCCCAAGGGTATTTGCGAGTAAGTGAATGGGTAAGTGAATATTTTTTTATATTTTTTTAATTTTTTCATTAAAATTTTAAATTTTTAGTGTAATTTAAATTTTTTAATCTAATTTAAAAAAATTTTTATCCACGCGTAATCTTTGAATATTTAATTTTTTACTTTTCTTATTAAAAAAGCAGTAGTTTAACTTTATAAAATTTAGTTCTTTTGAGCATTGAGTGAACTTAAATTAACGTCTATTAAATTGTAAGTTTCAAAAATGTTAGTTTGAAAAATGCCTAATGATTGCATAACTCATGAAACTAGTCGTGCCATCGACGTAGGACAATATGTACATTTATTAATAGATATATAAAACAGCTCTGTTCATACTACATTGAGCACTGTTTTGTTAACACCTGAATAATAATACTATACACGTGTGTACCCGGTTAAGTAAATTTATGAATTCACGTTTACTAGATATACATATGACACTGTTATATACAACACGTTAAAATTTCCCTTCTTTGATTCCATGCGCCTATGGCTTAGAGGGTAGCGCCTCCGACAGATCCGGCCAGAAGCAAAGTCATTATATATATTATGGACTCTCGCGTCGATTTCGACGTATGAGTGTCTCATTCAGTTAGACTGCCACACAAGGAATTGTTTTGAGTGATGAAAGCTTGTGTAGCAACATCCACACTTTTGGATCTGCTGATAACTAACGATTGGTGCAGAAATTCGCCACGAATCGCATGAACAGCAGAACTCAGTTATTTAACCCATAACTGGAGGGAAGGATGTATTAATACCTTTCCCATGGGTAACAGTGTAAATGAATGCAGGTGTTCGACTGGAATTGGAACTCGGCTCACCGATTTCCCCTTCCGAGCTAAATAACATAATGTCTATTATGTTTAATCGACCGTTCTAAACATCGTATTTTGGTTATAATTTCAGGTAAAAATTAAAACCAAACAAGCAATACACTCATAAAAATCACATTTCAATCTAGACACAACACAACTACATTGCATTTAGATATATGGCTCTGTTAACA
Source organism: Ascarosepion bandense (assembly GCA_037127315.1). Taxonomy (NCBI): domain Eukaryota; kingdom Metazoa; phylum Mollusca; class Cephalopoda; order Sepiida; family Sepiidae; genus Ascarosepion; species Ascarosepion bandense. The sequence goes on from JBBBDQ010025599.1 coordinate 48,641, forward strand.
TTTCGATCTTTCGCGTGGTGTGACGTCATAAGAATCGTATTACAAAGTTGATACCTGCGTCTGCTATTTGACGGTGACTCTTATCGTCGCATAGCAATGTTTTATGTCAGCACAAGAGAATATCACCTTTGATGGTGAATGTCTTTATGTTAAGGTCCCTGTAACCCCTCTGAAGATGACTCATGTAGTCCAAGCTTAGACCCAGCATAAAAAATATATTCAAATATTAGACAATTTTTGTCTTTATTATCGACTGAAATTAAAGCCAAAATACGATATTTAGAACGGCTTATAATTAACTATAATAGACATTCACTGTCTGTTATATTTAACGATATATATAATTTATTATAAAATATTTTAGTTGTTTTTATATTCAAAATAACTGTACTTATTGTATAACACAAGGAACTTTTTACTTCAAAACTTATTTAATATCTTTTATAATGTTGCAATCGCAGGACAAAAAAAGAAAGGGTATCCGAAAAGAATGTCAGTTCCTCCTTTTTGCTATATTTCTGTAACTGTTTATTTATCATAGAATTACAACAAATCACATGAAAAGTCTTTCAAAAAGCAAGAAGATATGGTAACTACTAAGACTTTGCCTGAGAACAGAAGGAATTATGATGTCTGAGGATCGAAGGAATGATACAGCAGAAACAATTTCAAAGACTGTAACGACGAAATTACAAGAATCGGAATCCTGATCTATGATTGCTTCATTGAAAACACAGCAGGAGTCGGCTCAGTGACAATAGCAGATTTGTTAATATTTGCTTCACATTGTCGTTGAGGATTTCTATGCCTTATCCTGTGATCAGTCATTTTGCTTGTGATTTTTTAATGACTGCCTCATCATGAGACGGAAAAAATAGATTATTACAACACCCATTAAATAAAAGTTCGTGGTAAATTATTTTTTTTAGAATTGAGTTTACCCCGATCAAGGCAGCAAAGCTACTAAGGCACAAAGATTTTTTTTTTATGATCATGTCGCCCCAAGCAAGGTATTTTACTGCCACTGTTTTGCAGGGTGGGGTACATAGGGAGGAAAGTTATGAGAGAGTGACAGGTTATAGGGGGTTGTCAGGAAGTGGGTAAGAGAAGGATGTAAACACAACCCCGTCTACAAAACAGTTTGTTACGTAAACGGAAAAAGGGTGCCTCAAACACCATTATGTATAAGGAAAATTTTATTATATATATTTTAATCATATCACCCCGAGCAAGGCGGCAACGCCACCGATGTGCAGGCTACAAGAGTATGAAAAGATTAGAAAAGAGAAAGCCCGAAACCACATCCTAAACAGGAACAAGGTTACCCCTTACACCTGTTCAATAAACGTGGGTGGAGTGTGAACCGAGCGATAGTAGTCTATCTAGAGAGAGAGAGAGACTGGTTGATATATGTCTATTTCAACGTACAAGTATGATAATAATTTTCCAGTCAATTCTAATAATAATTATTTTCTTAATTTTTTTTCATGACAATAGTACTTGCGGGTCTGCGGGCCCTAAGCACGGCTCCTGCCCATTAAGTAGGTTACATGCTTTCATCCTTGCTTCGCTTGCCTTCAATGTGTCCCTAGAGTGTTAAATTCTCCAGGTCTCCTTACTTCAATCTGCACGCAGGAAATTTTAGTTGTAAGCATGGGAAACTCTGCGCCATAAAAACAGTTTGTTACGGAAACAGCAAAAACGCTGCCCTAAACACCATTAAGTTTAAGGAAAAGTTTATTATATATAATAAACTATACAATCAATTATACAATATCAACATTGCAGTGAAGTTAGTTTATAAAACTAATTGTTGGTAGTGCCGTGTGAAGAGACGTTCAGCCTAATGTGTTTATAAGTTTTACGAAGAACTTAGTCGGAAGCTGCTGGTTATTCCTTTCTATTGCGTGCGTGGACAAGATCTTAGTCGGTGGCTACTGGCTGTCGTCTTTTCTATTGTGTGCGGGGGTATGTGTATACACGTGTCGATCAAACCGATCTCCGAAATTGTTTTGAGCCCTGAGAAGCAGTAGGTTTTTACTTATATCCGTAAGTGAAATCGAAATTTAATTTCACGTAGAAGTGTGAACTGTTTCATTCGGTAAGAGAAGATGAAGAAATCTGTTGTGGCCATATCGTTCATAGATTTAATACAATTAAAGAGACACACTGAAAAAACCTCAGTAGATTATGCAGCTAGGAAAATACCAAAATGGCTTCACCTATTTACAAACAACTAGTAGATTACATACCATTTTTAAGAATAGGAATAAGGGGGAAAATTTTTAGAAGCATTTGTAAGGAAATGCAAGCAGGTAGCCTTTTCCATGCTGCTGCTAGCGCCACTACATCAGCCTATTTTGCTATTATGGAAACCCTAGTTGATGCATCTGCTAGTCTTTTCCAATTCATCTAGGGCCTTGTCTGGTGCCTCAAAAAAGATTTCATCAGCTTTCATCCTGTCCAATGCAAGTACCATCCTATCTTCTGCCAGTGCCGTATTCTCTCCATCGTGTCTACAATATAAAGCGCCTCTGCAACTTCATTTAATGTTAAAGAAGCAGTCACATTTTGTTTTTTTAATAATTTCTGTAAGCGATCTATTTCCAAATCTACGTAAAAAATTACGCACCCAGAAGCAGTCCAAAAACTCCATATATTGTCAGGAAGCTTCATTACGACTGCCCAATAAATGGGGTTCCTGCTTCTTTGCATGCAAGAGAACTTATAAATTCTATGAAACAATGTCTTAAAAGTAGCACCACTGCTGTTGGTAGAATGGTGGCAGTAAGCGTTTTTTTCTGACTTAAAAACTTTTCTAGACATCAAAAGTGCAGAAAATTGCACTTTAGTATTTGATTCTACGACACAGGATGGACACATATTAACTGTGTATTGATGACAACTCCACGAACATCCTATCTTGGATCGTTGGAACATCCGCCAGGCGGATATTCTCAAGATTATAAGGAACATATCATAAACTGTATCAAAACTTGGCTCTAGTAGACCTGATGTCTACTGGGCAAAGTTATGATGACAGTTTGCGAGAACTTATATCTAAAATTAAAAACTGTCTGACGGACCGGGCTCCAGTGAACCACGCCACAGTACAATTACTTAACAGAGTGGGACACCGAACCGAGAGAATTTAAGCGTAATTTGCATCCATTAGTCAGTTTCAACAAGACAAGAAAGGGTTCTGAGAGAATGTGAGACATCATCAAAGGGGACTGTGAGTGAGTGCTTAGCATGGCGAATTATTGTGGCACAACCCCTCCGGTACAGTGACAAATTTGCTTGCTTAATACAATGAAGTCTCTTTTTCAGCAAACAAGGGTTTCCATTGTCCCAAATACCACGGTTCTGAGGGAATCGGCTACATACAATTTTCCATCTGGGCAACTTATTTTCCACTTTTTGATGCATGTCGAAACATTCATCAACGGGCTTATTCCCTAAAAATGACATGCTCTCAAGTTGCAGATGCTTTTTCAAATGACAATGCTGTGATACAATTTCAAGTACTGGGTATCATGGGAAAACTGTTGACGGGGCCTTGATGAGTACCTCTACACTAATATCAATAATCAAAAAGAACCCATTGACACTACAGCGGGCATTGTCATGGTCGTCATTGATAAAGTGAAGGTACTATCTGAGACCCCTAATATCCTTTTTCAGTATGACAAGGACTTTGGAAACTTTGTATAACAAAGAAGGTTAGACAAACACTTTTTATTCCCCCCCCCCCAGGAATGAACTTGTTTAAAGAAATGTTGAGTGCCTGTTTAAAAGACTGTAGAAGTCTTAAGCAAGCAATATCAACATTTTCAATGTCTAATTCAGTGTGCCCATCATTAACCACATCAGTGAGGCAACGTACGATGCTGCCAAGAAAGCATCACTTGTGAATTTTGTGAACGTAAGAAGCTGGCGCCAAACGCCTATGTATCTTCCGCAAGGAGAATATCAAAGCAAAAAGGAACCAAGTCAGAAAATTCATCGATGATCTTGATGCCAAGCAATTTCAAAACAACTTGAAATTGAACACCTACAGTAGGAATAGAATTGCTCAAAAGAACAACATCTCTCAATTTGTGTACGTAGGCCACATAGTTAAATTCAGAGATCCTTTTTATACAATCGCCCACGATGATGATGACATCTATCAGTTAAATCCGTATGAAATTACGTGATGAAGGACATGTCTTTTCAAATAACAGCTGGGGAATGAAGTGCCACGAAAAAAGACTTTTCTCTTCAAGGTAATGCCTTGTTCTGGGTATGACTGTAAACTGCATCCGGCAGCAAGGCTTGATTGGGAGTTTGTAGGAGCATGGGACCATCTCTTAATTGCTGTTGATTTTTTTTTTTTTTAATTTTTTTTTTTTTTCCAAATCCCCGAATACTTTCACCTAAAATCTTTCATTTTAAAATTTTTCCATCTATTCTTTTAGTGTTTTATTCATGTCAATCAATTTGACACAATGAGAACTTTCAGGAATATGATCTACAATCCTTTTGTATTAGATAATTTTGTGTGCGTATATGTATATATAGTAGGTATGTGTACCTACTTCCCCCACTCGTTTTCAAGCACACCGTCACTCTCACTGCTAGATATATGTTTCACCTCTTGCGCCCGACGCCTGGTCAAGTCTCGCAGCTTGCCCTTCCTTGGCAACTCCGACCACGCTGTAGTCTCCTCAGTGGCTTCTTTCCAATCTCACTCCCACCAGGATACCCCTTTACTTACAGAACCTCCTACCCCACCAAAAAGCCAACTGGGATGCCTTTCGCGATTTCCTCTGCGACGTCCCTTGGGGGAAAAGTGTTTGACCTATCAGTTGATGACTGTGCTCTCTGAGGTCTCGTCATGGTGAAAAAGTCACAATATGTCACACCACCAGGAAGTATCGCTTAAACCTCATTCTCTCGTGTTTCTCGGCCTGCTCAGCCGCCATTGCCCACAGGAACCATTACTCTGTCTATTCCGGAGACAGCCAACTGATCACAATAGGGCGCCTGTTCACATCCGCTCGCAGTGAGTGCAAGAGGAATCAAACACGCCAAACAGCTTGTTGGAGAGAATGCGATACACATAGCTGACCGCAAGTTCGGCTCCAAGGACTATTGGAGGATTTGTAAACGAGTGCTCAACAATAGGAAATCTCACCACTTTAATCCATGGATTTGACGGAGCCACGTCATCTGCGGAAAAGCCGAGTGCTTTGCCCGCAGATTCTCATCCAACTCACACTGACTCGTCCAGTGTGCACCCACCCGACTTCCCTATTAGAACTGAGGCCAAACTGCATGACGTATATATTACCCCGACAATAGTATCCAGAGTAATTTCAAAACTCGACCTCTACAAGGCGGGTGGAGACGACGGAATCCCGGTGATAGTCCTTAAGAGGTGTGCCCCTGAACTTTCCCCTGTCCTCTCTAAACCGTTTAATCATCGCTCTCGTTTCCTGCTTCTCGCACAAAGTTGGAAACTTTCCCGGTCGTTCTCTTTAAGAACTGTGGTGAACCCCTTGGACCCCACCCAACTATCGCCCTATCAGTCTTGACCAATATTCGAGCGTTCGAGGCTATAATAAATGCTGAAATAGTTCATCATCTCACCGCCCACAAACTGTTCTCCGACAGGCAATATGGATTCTGATTTGACAGGTCCACAGCCACGACCTGCCAACTACTGTAACGGAGCATATGCTACAGGCCCTTGATGAGTCTGACGCCTGCGCGGTTGCTCTGGATATCTCCAAGGCTTTCGACAGGGTTTGGCACCCCGGCCTCCCCCATGCAAACTACGCGTTTATGGTATTACCGGTCGCCCGCTTGACTTAATCCAATCTTTCTTAAACAACCGCAAAATGAAGGTCGTTCTGAATGGGCGTTTTCGTCCCACAGCACGAATGCTGGTGTCCCACAAGGCTCTATCCTGGGCCCAACGCTCTTCCTTATTTTCATCAACGACCTCCCAGATGAGATCAAGTCCCAAGTAGGCACCACGCAGATGACACTACAACATACTCCGGCTCCAGTAAGAAACCTGTCGTGGCGGACAGACATGTCTCGCTGCTGACCTTGAGCGGGATCTACACTTCTGTGGTGAAGTGGGGCAAGAAGCAGCTCGTCAACTTCAATGAGTCTAAGACCAAGCTGTCTGTCAACCATTACAGGCAACCTCCTTCTGCCTCCCATGTATACGACCAGATGATTTCTCCCGGAGAGTATCATCACTCCTCGCACTTACTCTGTCCTCAGACCTCAAATGGAAGCACTATATTGAATCCATAGCAAACGCATTGCCAAGAAGATTGGGTCACTATGTCGATCCAGGATGTTTTTTCCACCTGAATCCATCCTGCATATATACAAGTCAACCATCCGTCCGTGCATGGAGTACTGCTTCCATTTACGGTCAGGCACCCCGCTGTTCTCCTCAGTGTTCTCGACAGGCTCCAAAGGAGAGTCTGTAATGTGATAGGTGCTGATTCACATCGTCTGCAGCCACTTTCCCATCGTCGAAATGTGGCCTCCCTCTGTCTCTTCTATAAATACTTTCATGGCTTCTGCTCGGAGGAGCTTAAGTCACTGATGCCTCCTCAACAGGTGTTTACCCGTTCAACCAGACTGGCACCGGGTCCACCCATTCACAGTCAGGTTAGCCAAACGCAGACGACAATTCTACTCCTGCAGCTTCCTCTCTCGCACTTCCCGCCTGTGGAACTCACTCCCGTATTCTTGCTTTCCTGACGGCTACGACCTCCAGAAATTTAAAAGCAAAGTTAATACTCACCTACTAACCACTGGCCTCTAGCTCTCTCCCCTCCCCTGTATAACCTTCCCTTTCTCTCCGCCCATGTATCTGTCATTGCACCTGCTTTCTCAGCTTTCTATTGTTCCTTTCTAACTAGCTTGTACTCCTCACTCTTTTCTAATTAATCTTTTTACATTTATGTAACCCCCTGCACATCAGTGGCGTTTCTGCCTTGCTCGGGGTGATATGATTAAAAAAAAAAAAAAAAAAATACCCCACTTTTTTAACCTCCACTAATGCCACACATTTTTTTCGGCACTCCCACATTTTTTCCAGTAATAAGATTTAAAGTAATTGTATCCCTACAATACTAATACGTTATTATTTTAAACCAAAAAAGTTTTTGAAAACATGCAATATTTCGTTTCATTTTTCTTTTATTTTGAAAAAATAAAATTTGAATTCTAAATACAAATTGTAAAAAAAATTAAAAATTGGCTTTCATTTAATTAAATTGAAAACTCAGTAGTAAAATAAAACAGTTTTTCCAATTGACCTTTGGTAAAAGTAAAGGTGACCTTAGGTAACAGGTATCTAAGGTTAAAAACATTTGTCAAAGATTTAATTTATTTTTTTTCTCTGGTTTTCAATTGAATTGAATAAAGGCAATGAAAACCTCATGATTTTTTTTTTCATTTGAAGTTGCTTGGATTTTAAAAAATTGTTTGGCCTTTAATTTTTTTTTTTTACTCTCTTAAAATTATATTTAACATTAGGTATCAAATCTTTGAAGATAAAAATAAAGAAAGTCAGAATTTAACAACATTAAAAAGAAAATATCTCAATGTTTGGGTCTCAGCAACCTTTGCTAACTCTACCATTGAAATCAATCTTTTTATATTAAATTCCAACTTTTCCTCTTGCTTTTTTCACTGTGGTGAATAATTCGTTACAAATCCGTGCAATTTGTTCGGTAATGGTTTACTTTTCTGACCAATGACAATACTTTTCTCTATTCTTAACGGGAATACTCAATTATACAATCTGCACAATTCCTTTCTCCCACGGATACAATAATTGAATCTATTTTTACTAGATCTTTGCTCAGATGTTAATCATTCAAAACCGAACTTAGAAGACCAGGAATTTTTTCTTGGATTTACAAATTATTAACACATTATGTGTATTTTCCGTCACAAGATAATTTAGTTATTTAACCCTGTAACAATCGCGATCCTTTTCTTTTACTGCTAAAAATGTGACCTTGCCAGTATGGAAAATGAAAATTCCAGTAAGCATTTGAATAAAATCATTTTTGAAGTTGTAATCTGTATTATAGGGAATTTAAATTCATTAAATGGTTTTAGAAATTCAAAAATCTTTATAAAGAATATTTTTATATGTTAAAAATATCTATGATGAAAATGTCAGGAACTGATAAAGGCATGTGTTGTATTACATAAAAATATTGTTACCTCTCCTTAGATGTTTATTTTAGTTTCTATTTTTAAATGTGTTTTTTTTTTTCGAAAACAAAAAATATTTTCAATTAAACTTGTAATATCTTTATTCATTAGAGAAAATCATTTTAGCCAGTTCAATTAGTAGCAAAAGAGGTAGGAAATATTATGGAAGGACTTTTTTACTCGAATTGAATGAATCAATAATGATCAATAAAAATGCCTTTTCCAAATTATTGAAAATTATATTGATAATTTAGAAGACTAATTTGAAATTGTAGGCCGTCAATTCAAACAGGATTACATAGCGTGTTATTTTTACTGAATGACTGCGATTACATTTAAACTTAGAAAATTATCTATAATTCAACAAAAATGAAACTTTCAACTGTTCAGATCCACCCCAGCCGAGCAGCCTCAAAAACCACCTTTTGTGGATGTTTGTCATCAGAAATATTTCTAATCAAGATTCAATTCAAAGAGTCTTCATTTAATTCACAAATCTTTTAAATCAAATTCTTCCGAAAAATGCATTAAATTTGATGCACAGAAGAATTATTGAATTTAGATTATATTATTAATTGATTTGCTTAAACAAATCGGTAATTTCATATTGAACAAACCAAAACACAATTACCTCTTGAATATTTTTAACAAGTTTCTTCGGTTTTCCGTAAGTATTTCGTTTCAAAATTGTGGAACAAACCAATTCGAGTTACCGTTTTGCAAATAAAAAATGAAATTTGTTTTGAAATAAATTTTTGGCTCCAAAGTAAGATTTTTAAAAGAAATATTTGCAAATGTATCAACTTACTAAGGAAAAGAGACTTTTCACAAAAGTCATTTCGGAAAATGAAAAACTCGATTCCCAGTTAAGAAATTAGCCAAATAGATAATATTTAATATTCCACTGATTTATTTTTATTTATTTTTATGATTTTCGCCGTTCAGATTCTAAAACTTGAATTTACCTTACAAATGTATTCTTAATTGTTCCATTTTTCTTTTTTTCTTACCTTTAAGATTTAAAACGAATTTTATGGCATATCTGACCAGATGGATTTCTGTAAAGAAGTCGAACTGCCTTAGAATCCCATTCTTTGATCTTGTACAGACAAATGCTAAATCAAAACTTATTTACACCTGCATCAGTAACAAGAACGAAAAGAAAAAAAAATTTTTTAATGAAACGGTAAATAAATGGCGAGAAATTTATTTCATCGACAGAAAATCAGCAACTGATTGAGAGAAATCTTTTGTTTTTTTGCGAAGAAAGTAGAATCTTTTGTTTTCTTTTCTTAACTGAATCTTGCTTTAAAAATCCGTTCAACACGCACTGAAATTACAACAGAAATAATAAAATATATTTAAAATAAAAGCAACAAATGGCCCCTTTTTAAAAAATATTAAGATTTACAATTAAGTCTTTTTCAAACTTCGTCTCAATTGCCTGGGCGGTCATTAAGTAAAACAAATTTCATGATAAACAAATAATCAGACAGTTCATCAACATTCAAAAAACTGCCAATAAGCACAATGCGACACTTGTTTTTAATCTGTTTCACATTAACATGCTTGTAAAATATAATTTACAAATTATTTGGGAGTTTACAAGTAGTTTATCTCACGATATTTATTGATCTTCACAAAAGAAAAAAAAAAGCTGTAGTTTGATTTTGTGTAAAATAGTAAGAGGAAGAACACACGATATGAAACGTGTCAAAAAGTTTCATTGACAATAATTGTTTGAATTAAGTTTGAATTACTACGGATTTATAAAAATAACCTATTCTCGTAATAAAAACAATAAAATTATTTTAATAATAATTAATTACTTTTTATCAAATGAAGCATTGTCAACCATTTATTAATTTATTTTTGCTTATAATTAATTTTTTTTTCTTAATTTTCGTACTTTTTTATCGTAATCCTTCTCACCATATCAATGTAAAAAATTAACGTAGATCAAAGAATACTCTATTGGCAAGATACCACAACCAGGTGGACGGAAAATCGTACAAGCAGGATAAGGGTTCGAGTTCAGCATAAACCTGCTTTATTCCCTATCTGCGTTTTATTGATGAAGTGAAATGCTATGAAGAAAAGCAATGAAAATAAAAGAAATTCTAGTCAAAAAACTTTTTATAGATCCTTTACAAAAGCAACCCAAATAGACGTGTTATGAGGTTCAATTCGATTGGTTGGTCTATTTTCTGCCGGCTCCGCTCACTTTATAGAAATGAAGCTTGTATGACATGAGACGATTTGAAAGAAGCAACATGGATAACGAATATCTTTTTTGATTTCTTTCAACATACGATTCTCAATTTTTTGTTGAATTAAGGAATGAAGAAAAAATCCTCTCATGGAACTTTTCCCAGACAAAGTTGGGATGAGTTATTCGTTAAACACTCTTTGAGTCTTGACCATTACCCTACCCCCAACTGCAGCCGTTCGGGGGGCTTAGTAATAGAATTCGATTTTGGGGTTCGGCGATGCCGGAGCTCCAAATCGAACATCCCGTTCCGGCCACCCTCGACAAGGACCCAAGAAAAGAGGTCGCCACGAAAAACGAACTCATTTCGGCTTCTAAACCAGTCGAAAATGTGCTAAGTTATTTTATTTCCAGTCCTCAGGAAATAAATTATACTGTCTTAAAATTGGTTACACAAATAGATATTTAAGGCTCCGTGTTTTGTTTTTTTTCTCCAGGGGTTATATCATCATTATAGATATATATATATATATTTTTAATTTTACTTAACTTTATTCATTGGAGCAGTCGAGATCTACGAACGAAAGAAACGTATGAGCCAGGTAGAAAAGACACAGCACAAGCACCAAGAAAGAGAACGAAGAAGAGAGATGATCATTCTCTTGGAATCTTCAGTGACTTTGTCTCTGCTGTAAGTGACGATGAAAAGGCCTCCCAGAAGAAAATCATCGACCAGGCAACAAAATACATGAAGGAAAAGCCTGTTTTTCTATTTTAAAAGAACAACTTTAGAAGCAAAGAAGCGGAATAGAAGCCGAACTAACTTCAGGCCCAAAAAGGGTTAGAAATATTTTTAAATTTCTATCATTTTTTTTTTAGCTACAGTCTACACCCTTGGATATCTAAAATGAAAATGTCCCAGCTAGCTTTGAGTTTGTTTTTTTGTTATATTTCGTTTCTGAAGTTTTCCCCTTTTATCTCATTCGTTAACATGGAGGTATTGTAATTCGTTTTACAACTAAATTTTCGACCGGTGTTCCTGAAATTCCCCCCCCCCCCCCCCACACACACACACACATATCTACACATGCACATATTTGGGGCCGCAGAAATATTTTAGCGTAGTAGCAAAATTTTCTACTCTAGAAGCAGGTGTTAATAAAAAAATTATTTTAAATATAAATTTCGTTTTGTGTATTTGAATTTATCTTCTGTTATTTGTGTCAAATTTAATAGATTTTCACAGGTGAATGCAAAATAAATCTAACTTTTTATTTCAATTTCATTGACTCTTCTTCGTTGCCGAAGAGACGTTGAAAATGTGAGGAAAATTTCTAACCTCGACCACATTTATTGCATATTGGGGGTGGGTTTTCGACCCCTCCACGAATACTGAGAACCTTCCATGTATTATGCACCTAAGGGTTAAATAGTAAAATTTTATTTCATTTTTTTTTTAACATTGCATTTTCTTAAGACATAAGACACGCTTTCATCATTTTAATATAAAAGCTTTTTCTTCATATTTGAAAATCGGGATTTTTATTTCCTGGATAAACACGACCCCCCCCCCCCCAAGTGAAAGTTTTAAGCGCTCTCTCGAAATGTAAACAAAACCCTTGACAATTATGTAACCACCCTTTCAAGAAATCTTTTTAATAGTTTAAAAACAGGGTATCTACTAAAGAAAATAGTTTGAATAAATGAAAAAAGGTTACATTTTCCAATTAATGAAGTAAAAACGTTTTTATTTACTCCTTTCGAAGTTGGTTGGAAATAATTTGGTTTGAATGCGTTCGAGACCAGCTCGAAACAATGACGTGCAACGGAACGTTCACTACTTAGCACATTTCGGGAAATCGAAGAAAAATTAACAAATCACAATGAAAAATGTCTTAATTCGTAATTTCTCATTAATTTATGATAACGGTCATAGAAAGAATTGTACAATATATATATATATATATATATATATATATATATATATATATTTTCTGCTAGTCTTACAATTTTTTTTAACTACTATATTCAGTGATTTATTCCTAAATCCTTAAATTTAAAAGAAAAACCTGGATGTGTATCACTGCAACTCTAATCATCTATCCCCACCCCTTGTTTTCAGAAACATTGAATAATTGCTTATCTGAAACTTCCACGTGAATTTTTTTGACCCTATTTAAACTTTAAAACTACGATAAGAATAAATCAATATTATTTTCTTAAATGACAATCCTATTTAAAAGGAATTTATAGGATACCTGTAATTTTTCTATTTCGTACACATGCATATAATTTTTTTTTTTTTTTAGTACTCTAAACATAATTTTTTACTTGGTGCACATATTTGAATTGCTAACGCTACTTTTTATTTTTTCCTTAAATTAATAACAACCTACCAAGATGGAGAAGAGTTACTAAAGAAAAGTTGTTTGTCATCAATCGAACCTGTATTTTCTAACGAACAGACAGGAACATGATACAGGTTTGATTACTGACAGCTATAACATTTATTTCTCAATCTTGGCTGGTTGGTAATTTCAGTTAAAGAAAAAAAAATAGTTGTAGCAACTCATGTCTACCAACTTAAAATAACTTATTGTAGTAGATTATATACACGAAAAATCTAAAGTGAGCCAAAACCTACCGCGGTTTCACACTGTTTTTATTTTTTGTAAAAATAAAAAAAAATTATGGCACAAGGCCTAAAAGGGGAGGGGAGAGGTTGGTTCTCGCTTAACTATCCTATACCTAGCTAAACACTATCACGACACATTCACTCGTTACAATTTGCACAGTCACCAAAAGAACCCATCCATCTACTCCCAATCTTTCGTACACCACAATGCCAGAAACTTACAAGGGACACCTAAAAAGTGGGGAAATTAACCCATGACAATAAAAATGTATTTATATACAATATAATATATACAATATAATGTAAAATATTTAATGAAAAATAAAATGATGGGAGGGGAATGAATCCCAAAAATAAACTAAAAATACAACAAATTTTTAAACTAAAATAATAATCCATGTTAGTAAGAACCGACCATCCCAGAAAAAAAGGAGGTGGGCTGTATTCCGCCAAACGGCGAAATCAAGAAGCACACTCGCTAAGGGGAGTGGGGAGGGGTAAAAAAATTAGCGGAATGGGACAATAGAAGGCTGAACCAGCCGAGATAAAAGGAGACCAAAACAAATTGGGGAGGTTGGGAATCTCGACATGGATCATAACAAAAGAGAAAATCAAGATTAGCCCCGTTCAAGCGAACCAGGCTCGCCACATTTACCCACCTTTTGCTTGAAGTCTGTCGAAGTCAAACGTTTCCAATCAGTTCTAATCTTTATTTTGAGCTGATGCTCAAAATAACAGATCAGATCCTGATGTGAAAGACGCTGACCTCGCAAGATTTCCTCTATTCGCGCGTCGTCCAAATCACCATTCGAGCCGTGGCTAGCAGCGACAGAAACACCATGCGCTTCATCCCAGAAAACGGGGGCGACACATTATCACAGGCGAATGCACGATCAATGAGCACAAGCTCGCGGCGCGATACTAGCAGTCAACTCGCCGACCCGGTCCCATAGAGGGCGAACCCGCGAACAATGGTAGAAGGCGTGCGTAGCCGTTTCTTCCAAGCCAAGGTTGCAGCGTTCACAATCTGGCAAATCCGCCAGGCCCCATATGACCTTGTCGTTGAGAGGCAAGCGATTTGAGCTAATCACTGGGTGAGCGAAAAGCTGGGGATTGTTGAGATAATCACTACCTGGCGCCCAAGACCAGAACGAGCAAGCCGTCCTCCGACAAGCGCAGCACGTCACTTAATGAATAACTGCGACGCCTCACTAACCCACGATGAAAGTCTCCTAGGCCGTGTAGTGCTGGACCGTGGGGCCCCGCAGGGCACGCCAGACAGTCTCGGGAGAAAACTCGGTCGCTCTCGAGGCTTACGGCACCGCCTCGAGATGGGGGAGTGATAATAAGGCTAGGGAACATGTCCCTCACTATCCCCCTAAACAATGGAGTCTTCGGAAATCGCTCACCCGCAGAAAAACCAACCTTGACGCAACCTTATGGCCCATCAGGTGTAACATTCAGACCCCCATGACACGGACGTTGGCAACAACCGAACACATTTGCTCGACATAGTGTTTGCGTCCTCTCCATAAAATGGAAATGAAAAACGCTCGATGTTGCCTACGTTTACAAAGTGGAAGTACAATAGTAAAGATAATGGGAAAGACGTATGTAGCACACACTAAACCATACGCTAAGGACAAATTCCTTCAGCGCCAGTCTTGTGGCCGTGCACCTACCTTGCTCAGTACTTCAGACCAATTTTTTCTCCAACTGTGGAGTCGGGCCAGACCACACTCCAAAATGCAGACCGTGCGTCCGTCAGTCGAAGGGCCCCGGGAGGGTCAGACCCTTCGGGCGCCTAACCGCAAGCCGGACGACTTGTTGCGGTTAATCTTGGCCCCTGTCACCTGTTGTTACCGTTCAGCGCCTTCTGTACCACCTCGATGTCCCTGCGGGGGCAAAAGTAGTGACGTCATCGGCGTGGAAACTTGGCTCGAGCACCACCAGGGACAGCGATTCCACGTAGGACCGAGACTGCACGCCCTGTCCCTTAGCCGGCGAGGGGCTCCAACGCCAAAGCATAAAGTAGGGGCGACAGTGGACAACCCTGTCGGACAAAACCTAGACAGCGCCAGAACGCCCGACAACTTTCCGTTCACCTGTACCACAGCCGTCAGGTAACGATGGTCAACCCTATCAAATGCCTTGGACTGATGTAAATGGATCAGCGCGGCTTCGTCGTCGTCTTTTATCCCCTCTATGATCGTGCTTCATCAGATGGGTGCTCTGAATTGTTCGGCCCTTCACAGCACAAGTCTGTTCAGGTCCCAACAGAGACTCGGCAACTAATTGCAAACGATTTGCAAGATCTTGGCCAAAATCTTTATGTTGTGGTTATGGGCCGGTAACCCTCTAGCTCCCTCCCCACATCTTATTTCTCAACAGCGTGATCACATCCCTGGTGAACCGGTTGGGGATGGACCCCTGCCGGAACCAGTTTTATTTGAACACGACAGTCAAAATCGGGACAAAGATGTGCGACAGCCTCAGGTAATTCATAGGGCAAACCATCCAGACCATGATTTGCACTGCCGACCTTCTTCAGCGCCGCGTAGACTTCGCCCTCCGTAATCTCTCCCTCGCAGCTAGCTGCATCAGCCCGGCAACCGAGGAAGTCAGCCAAATAGCTGCGAAACTCCTCATCACGGAGACCAGGCTCTTTCAAAATTAAAAAGTGCAAAGAATATACGTGATTTCAATGACGGAAAAGTCTAAGTGGACAGACAAGTCCTGGAGAAGGTCCTTTCATCCAAAAGCGGACCCTCCTATAGCTTTCGTTTAAATGTACTGCTGTAGATCAAAAATCGAAGATGAGACGGAACGACCCCGGGTGATCACCTAATTAGAAGTAGGGGTAGCATTTTGAAAGTATAGGATCACCGTTCGAGGCGAAAGTTTTGTTGGAAAATTGGCTGATGTGCTTGTGTCTCCAGAATTGAGGCAAATGTCTACATTATGCAGGGTTGGTCCTAGTTTTGATCCATCCTCCAATTATAGGAGGTGTTAAAACTCACATTCTATGGACATCGGTGGCATTGTCTCAGAACGATAGTGCAGTCCGATGGTGGCGATGGCCTGAGACGATCCGGTGTCTTCTCTCCCGCAGATTTCCGGTTAGTATGTGCAAGGAATCCATCTTGAATGTAAGAGGCCTGAGATATAAGGTTAAGGCTGCAGCCTGCTTCAATATGTCCTTCGGATTAGATGGGGGCTGCGATCCAGGGAACACTTCGTTTGCAAAGTTGATGCTCGTATGCAGTCTATTCAGTATACGGAGACCAGCAAGACCGTGATGTTTCCTGATTGGTTCGACGTAACAAGCGTATCTCATTTTTTCCGGCAGTTCGGACTGTTCCTGGTGAGTTTTTCGCGCCTAGTTTTAGTTGGGGACTGGAATGCCGTCCTGGACCTCAAGCTAGGTAGGGGCGGGGAGATAGCGGGAGGTCGAGTGATCGTAGCCTGGTCGATCTGATCGACGATTTCGGCCTCGTCGATAGATAAAGGGTCGATCACCCTGGGCGGAATACTAGATATCCGAGGGATATAGAGAGCTAACTATCTGGGTAGACGGCTATCTGAAAAAAATGTTAGTGAGAAGGGCCGATCTAGATCTGCTTTATTGTGGTCCAAGTAGCCTAACTAGTGAAACAAAACTCGTTTGAGCCCGAGTGACGTTAGATCGTAGGCTCAGATTGGTTGGACACTGGAAGTTCAACTTGTCTTTACTTGACCAGCTAGACTTCCGGCAACAGCTAACTAGATTATGGGGTGGTTATCGGGAATAGATGGTGGGAGAGGCTTAAGAATAGCATTGGGTCTTTCACCGCTGACTATATCTATAGAATCTCCCTAGCTAAGACTTAACAATGTGACGACACTTGATTGTTCGACGAAGCCATGAACATGGGCGCTAAAAAGACAGGATGACGAGGGAAAACGGCATGAAACAGGGAGAAGTTTTCAGGGACGAAGCTAGTGGAGAAGCCGGAAGGACCATCAAAATTAGCTTCCGTCCCCTACTTCGCCAGAACGACCAAAATCATATGCTGCGAAACTCAAGAACCTCCGTTGCTTCCCACAAAAACATTCGCCTTCCCGCTTCCCTGCACTCATTCCACTCACCTCCCTAGCAAGAGAAAAAAAAAATACCGTTTTTACTCCCCTACCAAGAAAGAAATCATTCCCCAAGGGGTGAATGTCTTTCAGGTAGACAGAAGGCTGCTGTTATCCCACAGAAAACAAATATTGATTAATTTCTTTGAAGTGATTTTAGCTGAGAGGAACCTGGGAAATGAAGAAAAGGGAATGTATAAGCCAGGCGGAAAAGCCCATCATAACCACCTGAAAGAGAAAGGAGGAAGGGCATGACGATGCTCTTGGGTCTCGTGAACTGGTTTCTGCAGTGAGGGATGGCAAAATGGCCTCTCAAAAGAAAAAAAAAATATTGGATGAGGTAAGAAGTACCTCAAAGGGAAAAAAAACAAACAAAAAAACTTTCATATTCGAAAGAAAAGCAAAAAATATATAACTTTGGAAAGAAAGAGCCGAAGCCGAACTCGCTTAAGATCCAAACGCTAAAAAGAAAGTTATTTTTCCCCCCGCTTTACTTTCATACCTTTGAATATTTAAAAATACCTTAACTAGCTTTTCAAAATTGTGTGTGTGTGTCTGCTTGTGTGTGTATGTAAGAGATTATTTCAATCACATTAACCAAAGTTATTTGAAGGCATTATTACGACGTCTTCAGTCTTCGTTTTTATTTATTTTTTTTGGCCACGCAGAATTTCGGCATGACTGAAATTGACACTACTCAGGTGACAAAGTTCTCCACAAAGTTTATTAACGCTTAATCTTGCTATCAAGACTTTATGATAAATCTGCTTGCCAAAAATGCCTTCCTAACAAACTACTGAAAAAAAAAACAAAAACATCAATTTTGACACTAAGCATCAATACAATATAACACATACGCTGAAGACACGTTCAGCGAAGTTGCAATCATCTGCTCAATTTGGCACGAAACTTTCTGACAATCAGAAAATGGAAAAAAATAACATGCTGTTCAAATGTTGTATTTGAGTCAAGTTGCTTTTTCAAATTTCTTGAAATTTATGTTCCTTACAATTGAATTTTTATGATAATTTTAGGAGTTCTGGTTATCGAAAATGCGGGATGTCTGCCAAGGACCTTCACAAAGTTAAGAGAGATCAATACCGAGAAAATATAGGAGATGAAAAAAATTTCGATGAAGCTATTCAACAACTCGAATTGTCTCCTCAGAGATCACTCAGAAGTTCTGACCAGTCCTTTGATGATTGTGAAGAGGCCATCAATGTTGAGACAAAGCTCATTTCGATCTTCCAGTCTGAACACACACGACCAACAGCAATACGTTTTGTTGCTAACAGGATCGTCCCGGTGGCAATTCTATTACCTTCCATTGTACTTTCTTCAGAAAGAGAGTTGTTTCTTCTGGAACCCTATTGCCTTTTCTCTGGCTTTCAAGCCGAGTATCTTAGGAAAACTATCTGATCAAGGAGATCAGTCTTTTTCAATTACTTGCGATTAGAATTCATTCATAACTATATATAATCTCAGTAATGGAGATTCTTATCCTGCAAGTGATATTCGGTCATTCAGTGATGAATTTTAAAGTTTCATTGTCTAATTTTTTTTAGCACTACAATTTCAACGGTCTGTTTTCCATCAAAAACATAATGGACAAAGCTTAGGAAAGTCCAAAATCTCTTTCGCCTATCCTGGCGTATTTGTCTCCATTACCAGGGTTACTTTTTGCTTTTACTTCAGGCAAGCATTTTCTATTGCGAAGCTCATGAAACTGATTTTTTTTTTTTTTTTTTTACACATGAGTATTTTAGTGCCCGTATGTTTTATATTTAATACCTTGTGTTCGGAGACTTTCAGGAATATTTTGTGGCTCCTGAAAACGGCAGTTTGTGATTGTTACTGAATTTCCTAACTGGTTGTTCAACACTCACTGCAGAGCTGCTTTTCCAAGTAAAGGTGCTGCATGATGTAGTCCGCACCAACTTCATATTTGTTCAATTCATAGCAATCAGCTACATCATTAACATATGAAATCTTATGAAAGGACTAGAAAATTAATGTGGCCAACATAAGCATGATTTATGCCATCAATTGTCCGAATAGATTATATCGTCTGTCCAACTATTTCCATGCAATATGTCATGCAGACATCCTGCATATTTCTGGAAATTCACTTTTTAAAACAGACATCTGCACACTTTTGAAGGTTTGGAGTTTATTCCAACGACACAAGATGGGAAGTTAATGGGGTTGTCAATAACAACACAGCTCACATGTTTTCCATCCTGTGTCGTGGAATCAAATATTAAAGTGCAGTTATCCGCCCTTTTTTTTATTTCAATGATTTACTAAATCAAATATTAAAGTGCAGTTATCTGCCTTTTTTACTTTCAATGATTTACTAAATGTATCTACTTTTGATTCAGAGTGAAACGAAGTAGCAGTAGAGGTTGATGTGGTAGTAGAGAGAATTGCAGGGGAAATTTTTGTATCAGTCAGGGATGCACTAATACAACCAGGAGATGTAGTGGTGGCAGCAGGAAAAATGCAATGGTGGCAGTAACAGCAAAAGGAGAAAGAAATGTAGAACAAGCAACATGATTGGCTACCTGCTTGCATATGCCATAAAATTACAAATGCCACAAAATTATTTCCTCTCTAGACATAGTGGGAATAAATACCTGTGATCGTGAGAAGGAAACAAAACGTGTTGGAAGTGTGGCAACATTTATCACTTCACCTATTCCTATCCAGAGAAGGCTCGAAGTCCCGTCTGATACCAATCCTCCTCGAACTGAATATTTTTTCGTGGCGCCAGTAATAGGTCTGCCTGTCTGTGGCCGGTACCGGTGGCCAAAAAGTTCTGGTTCGATATATCTCAAAGACAACATTACCTGAATTAAATTAAAAGAAAAAAGTTAAAACTTAAACATCCTGTCCATTAGACTACATCACACCACCACTACACCTTTCTAAAATAAGGACCTCATCCTGCTGTAACTAAGTCGCCTTCCAAGATGACTCACCTGAAAAACAAAGTCAAGTACACCTGTCCACAATCTTCCATCACAGCCGGTTTCCCTATAACTCACCTTCTGCTCCTTCACCTTAGCACAGGCAAATTAGTGCATGCCAGTGTAAAGATCCATGACCACAAGCCCGCAAAAATATGTCTCCCTTTAAAAAGGTCCTCACCACCTGTATCACAGCCATCTATCCATCTTCAGCCAAATCTCCAGGAAAAAAAAATCACAAACCAGAAGAGGCAACGAAGCCTATTTGTGGGCAACAAAAAATAGAAAGCTAACCTTCCATTTAACACCGAAGATTAGCGGACCAGACAGAAAGAAAGAACCAAGCAGTATGGAACTTGATATAGGCGACAGCGGATGTTTTCAGTAATGCCAACTGGCTAAGGCTCCTGGCAAATTTGGGGAATGGTAGATGAGGCATTGAAGACTTTCTTCGGCCTAAATAAGTGTTCCAATAACTGACCAATTTTAAATAGGAATTCAGTTCGAGCGTCGATTTTATTTTTTTTTGTTTTGTTTACGCGTTTCTTTCAGATTCAACAACATTAGTCTTTGGCAATTTCAACTGTGGTAAGATGAAGCAAAACGAACAACGTTAAAATTACGGAAGCTCACATGTTCAAACAGAAATGCATTTCGGGCATTTTGCGATTTTTTTTAATAATTCAAACAAACTGAGTGGCAGATGTGAAAACAATGATTTTGTTTTTTAACGTGGACTTCATATTTACGTGGAAACCATTGTTTATTGCGAGGAACGATTGAGTTCCTGATCTGATTTTAACGTATGATTTCGTCCTTGTTTTTGTTCCGTTTTGGGACAGAAAATTTTCGCTGTAGTCCTCGCTGTGAGGAGGCTGAGGTAATATGATGTATGGTGGATTAATTGACGATGGATGGCTTTTCATGGTGAATGGAAAGTCCAAAGACTGATTAAGTCCTGAGTTGGATTAGCTAGGCATAGGATAGTTATTGGATGACCAGCCTCGGTTTTTGTCCCCACCAATCATTGTATAGTGTATACAATAAGTCACGAACGTCAAGAAAGGAAGTGAGCCCCCAACCGCTAAGTGGTTTCGTTGTGGGTTTTATGTAGAGTTCTGTATTAAGTTACGGCGCGATTTTTTTTTTTCGTATGGCAACTTGACGCTAATTGTGACTAATTTTCATTTTCTTTCCTGGTCGTCCAGTTTCCAGCAAGCAACAGACGAAAACAAGAAAATTTGGAAGTACCGACTAGTATTATGAGACCCTACAAAGTCCGGACACGCATGTACCTTCAACTTCAGCTTAGAGAGGGGCCAAACTCCTAAAATAGAATGAGGCGTATTTAGCCTCTATAAAGAAAATACTATCAGCAGTTCATCTCGGTAAATGAACAGCAAACAATGGAAAAAGAGGGGATTATTTCCCTGTTAACCAAAGATCCAAAACTCAACTTGTTATGGGTGAACAGGAAAACTGAGGAGGAGGCCATCAAAAGCTCTGAGCATTCCAGCTAAAATGTTGCAAGAAGAAGCCATGCCATGTGGAGGATGTCCTGCTACCACCAGAGGAGAATGCGAGCAGTTGGCAGGAGCCACACTAACAACCAAACGGAATAAGGGCACCCGCAAGACCCGAGTTACCTCAAAGGGCGCCTGATGGATATTACTGAGGACCACCTCGGAGACTTTTTTTCTCAGTATGGCCAGGTGGCCGACGTGGTAGCTGCTGGTGACAACTCAATTTCCTTACGGGTGATGGAACACTACAAGTGACATTAAGCCGTAAGCAGTTCGGTGAAACAACGAACATTCTGACCTGGCCGATCTATGTTGTTGTGGAGGGCGGAAGGCTTTACTGTTAGCTCTGATCAAAAACCAGACACAATCGACTCAAGAGCCCAAGTAGAACAAGACTCAGTAGCCTAAACAAGCAGCAAAGAAGGACAAGGCAGATGGTGACGGCAGGGCGAAAGAGCCCGAAAGCAAACCTCCACCATCCAATCAAAATGTCCCACAGAATAAAGATCACCCCCCTAAAAAAAAAAAAGAAAAGAAAAGAAAGGACAGCAGCAGGAAAAACAGTAACAGCTGTCCTCCCAAAAGGTTAAAGTAGCCACAACAGAGGGAGAAAAAAGGATACGGAGTGAAGTGCTCATGCCCCGCTCCTCATCTTTGAAAAGAGATGACAACGGAAAGTCATGAAACACGGAGAAGTTTTCTGGACAAAGTAAAACGGTAAAGTTGGAAGGACCATCAAAATCAGCTTCACCAGAACGGCTAACATATGTTGCGAAAGGGAAGAGCCTTTCCCATTCTCACACTCGTTACACTCACTCATTGCAAAAGCACAAAATAATTCTCTCCAAGAAAAAGAAATTATTCCTAAAAGGGAAACATCTGTCAGGTTGACAGGATGCATAAATGAAAGCGACCTGTCGTCCCACAGAAATAATGTATATTGATTTTGGTTTTTAAAGCGCTTTTACCAAAAAATGTATGCGCCAGGAGGAAAAAGCCCATTATAACCACTCCGAAAGAGAAAGGAGGAAGGGCATGACGATGCTCTTGGGTCTTCGTGAACTGGTTATAAAAAAATGGTTTAGCGATTTTAATTTTTAAAGTTTCATATTAAATTTTAGGTCTTGCGAATTCTACAGAGCTACCGACTTAATTTTGATTGTATATCGATTTATTTCTTTAAAGTGCCTTTAGCCGAGGAGAACTGGGAAAAATAAACAGAATAGGATAAGCCACGTGGAAAAAGCTCATCATAACCACCAGGAAGAGAAAGGAAGGGCATGACGATGATCTTCCAGGACCTCCAGTGAAGGATGACAAAAAGGCCTCTAAAAAGAGAACATTCGATGAGGCAACTAAGTACATCAAAAAAGAAAAAACGATTTTTCTTTCATATCTGAAAGAAAAGCAAAGAAACATAACTTCGAAAAGAGACGGAAACTGGAAGCCGAAATCGCTTCAGGTCGCAAAGGTAAAAAGATACTTTTATTCATTTACTTTCCCCGCCCACTTCTACTTTCATGTCTTGATATTTACAAATACCTTAAGTAGCTTTTCAAGATCGATCGATCTCTCGCTGTATAAGAGATTTACATCTCGTCATGCAGATTTCGTAGTTCTCAGAAGGCATTATTGTAATGTCTTCACGTTTTTATTTTTTGGCCTTCACGGAATTTCAAATTTGACACGAATGAAATTTATACTACTTAGCTGACATTTTCAATATTAATTCTGTTTAAGCTTAATCTTTTTTGATGTCATTTGAGCACTTTAATAAAAAAACCTGCTTGCCAAAAATGCCTTTCTACCAATAAACTACTGAAAAACAAACGACACAGGATATACACTGAAGACATGTTCAGCAAAGGTACAATCATTTATAAATTTGGCAGAAAACATTCTGCCAATCAGTAAAATGTAAAAAATAACTGATTGTTCAAATTTTTATGTACTAGTCTCAAGCTGTTTTTTCAAATTTCTTGAAATTTTATGCTTAATTTTAGGAATTCTGGTTGTCGGAAAGAGGCGTGGATTGTCTGCCAAGGATCTTCAAAGATGGTGACCAAATATCGAAAAAAAAAAAAAAAAAAAAAAAAAAAAATACAGGAGATGAGAAAGTTGATAAAGCTATTCGACTATTCGAATTGTCTCAGATAATTCAGAGATCCTGGCCAACCCTCTGATGATTGTGGCGAGATGATCAATGTTGAGACGAAGTTCATTTCCGTCTTCTGGCCTGAACACACGACCACCAGCAAAACGTTTTGTTGCTAACATGATCATCCCGGTGGCAAATCTGTTGCCCTCCTCCAGTGTTCTTTAATCAGAAATAAATCAGTTATGGCTGTTTCTTCTGGAACCCTATGGCCTTTTCTCTTGGCTTTCGGGTTGAATGTATAAACCACTTATTGGACTAAAAGTGTCTTTTTCTAACTACTTGTCTGAAAACACGAAAGTTTATTGTGAATACGGAAGCTATTGAAATATTTGGGCTGGAGAACTTTGAAAAAGAAAGTGTTATAACGTAAAAGGATAAATACTGAGCGAATATCTATCTGTAATTCCCAATGGTGATTCTTATTCTACAAGGGACATTCGGTCATTAAGTGAATACTATATTACAAAACTTTAGTGATGAATTTTAAAGTTTTTTTTTAATTTTTTAGCACTGTAATTTCAATGTTCTGCTTCCATAAAGAAATTAATGGAGAAAGCTTAGAAAATCCAGAATCTCCTTCGCCTATCCTGGTGTATCTTTCTCCCTTTCCAGGGTTTCTTCTCGCTTTAACTTCAGGCAAGCATTTTCTACTGTTTGAAGCTCATGAACCTGGCTTTTATTAGTAATACGATTTTGTTAATTTCTTGTGTATATGTTGTATATCATTGTATGTAAACATTTGGGGGAACTTTAAATGTTATTTTCTGCCCATGCCCTCCACTGAAAATTGTACATATTGGAGTGAAGTAGGACTACATAGAGCCGCTGAGGTATTATGGTGGACGTAGTAAAAATGGTAAGTAAAAATGCGGTATTATGGTGTAAGCTTTATTGTAAGTGTGTCAGGGTCGACGAAAGTGAATAGCTAGTTAAAACTAGGACAGATGAAGACCAGCCTTCCTCATCCCCAAATTCGGCTTTGTGCCATATTTATACATAGGTACAATAATGGCTCATGAACCTGTGGGATCTTTACAGAAGTCTATTTTAGTGCCTGCAGGAAAAAATGTGACTTGAAAATGGGTAAAAATGATAGCAAATCAAACCCAAAGACAAAAGTGGTTTTCTTTCCGCTTCATTCAGTCGTTCATGTTGCCTTATCTTTCTTCACTCGTGTTGATCTCGCGTGTGAATGTGATAATGCGCGTTCCGTTTTCTGCCATTGTACGAATAGTGACTTGGACGACGTGCAAGGAGTGTATCTTGCTATATGAATGTTATTCTTATCAGCATTTGATTAGATTCTTTTCAGCATCAACTCAAGATAAAGATCAGATTGAAAGCGATTGATATCGACAGATTTTAGCAAATGGTGAGTGACTCTAGCAAGTCTGGTTCGCTTGAATGGGGGCCCCAATCTTTAGTACAACGGGGTGATTTCTTACGAACATTCTACTGGTAAAACAGATTTCTTTGTGTACCTCGTTAATGTGATTGAATACCTTCCTAGCCTGTTCAGGGTTTTCTTATGAGAGAAGTCGAGAGTCCCAATAGAGATGGGAAAAGTGTAGAGGATTCACAAAATTTTCCTGACGCCCCCGGGGTGGCCACACTAATCTGCAATACAGTGTGAAAACAGGCTGAAATTCCATCCCCGAAAAGAAATCTTCAAATGTGGGGAGTCCTATGAAGGCAAAAAATAAATTCTCCCTCCCCTTTGCTGAAAAACAAAAGAAAAGTACTAGCGAGAAGACGAAAGAAAACACCAGGTAACGGCTGGAAATATCACTATTTGGAGTTCCCCTCCGAAATGCATTGCTTCATATGACGGTGTTCATTGAGAGAGTCAAGCAGTACACTCATCCGAGCCGACGGCAGGCTACCGGTCGACCGTGAGGTACAACTGTGTCGGTCTTTCTGCTCGACAAGCAAAACGAAATTTCATGTGTATAAAATATTATTACTTTCGATGAAATCACTGATATCCTTGGGAGTTAAACCCCAACAGATCCTAAAGAGAACGGATATTTCATATGAGACATACTGTTGCTCACGCCCGAGGACCGCGCGGATACGACCTCTCGTGATCTGATCATCGTGTACTCCGTGAGACTCCGGTTAGCGGGATAGAAAGGCCATGACCCAGATGAAAAGAGTTTTTTTTTTTTTTTTTTAAAGAAATTTACAAACGATGGCATATGTGAGGCTTTTTATCTATTTTCAGTATCTTTTTACCATGAGCCCGGTCTGAGCGAACACACATGACCAACAGCAACACCTTTGTTGCTAACAGGATCGTCCAGCTGAGTGACCGAAGAAAACGCTGATCAAGGAAATGTCTGTCTTTTTCCAACTATTTATTCGAAAACACGAAATTTCGTGAATACGGAAGCTAAATATTTGGGCAGGAGGATTTTGAAAAGAATAATGTATGTTATAACGCAAAAGGATAAATATTGAGCGAATATCTATCTATAATCCCCAGTAATGGAGATTCTTATCCTACAAGTGAATATCTCTGACTTAAAAATAATAGCAAATTGAATCAAGGACAAAAGTGGTTCTCCTGTTTATCTAGTCTTTCACGCTGCCTTGTCTTTCACTCGTGTTCATCGATCTCGTTGCGTACGCCTGTGACAATGTGTCGCCCCGATGTTTCTTCTGCCGTTGCTGACCGTGAAACGAATGGTGATTTGGACGACGTGCAAGCAGGGGTATCTTGCTATATGAGTCATCAATTGTTTTCAATAAAACAATTGACAAAAATGAGAATTCCATCCTGAAAAATATTCAAATGTCGGCCAAGGTCACAGTAATATTATGAAATTCCTCATTCTCGGAGAGCACTTAGCTATATTACATTATTTATGCCCTAAGTAAATGGTACTCTAGACCAGAAGTAGATGAGTGTGTTTGAACTGATGATAGATCGAAAGGCTTCTTTACCTCTATTCCTAACAGATAGGTGGGGATGAAATACCTCGTGATCGTAACAGGGAAGGAACAAACGTGTTGGACGAACCAAAATTTGTCACTTCGCCTATTCCTAGCCAGAGGCTGCCTCTGGAGTCCCGTCTGATACCATTCCTCCTCAAACTGAATATTGTTCCGTGGCGCCAGTAATAGGTCTGCCTGCCTGTGGCTGGTACCGGTGGCCAAAAAGTTCCGGTTCGGTTTCACTCAAAGACCACATTGCTTTTGCAAGAGAAAGCAACAATGAAAAGGGAATGGTACGTTGTGGGATATAAGACGGAAGCTACACGAAGCTGTGGAATCTTGGTCCCCACAGAAGTTCCCCTCCAAGGACAAAGGCTCGAACAGGACTAGGGTGAGACCTCGGTTAGCTATACAGAGAAACTGATCAACAGAGTACGATCCAGGATATGACAAACCCTTAAGATAAAGAACATTAAATTTTAACTTTTTTTAATTTAAGAGCACCCCGTCCATTAGAAACCATCTCCATTCTTCCGAAAAAAGACCCCATTATACTACTGTAACCAGGTCATCTTCCAAGATAACTTCCCACAAAAAAAAAATCAAGTACACCCTCGTCCACAATCTTCCATTACAGTCGAAGTTTCCCATAAAACAGCTTCTGCTCATTCACCTTAAATTAGCATGCCACAGCTCTGCAAAATGTCTCCCTCAAAATGGTGTGTGCTCACTCCCCGAGTCAGCGCTATTCTCCTCCAGCAAAATCACACAAATCAGAATAGTAACGAAGCCTATTTGTAGGCAACAAAGCTAGAAAGCTAACCTTCCATTTAACATGTTCGCCGCATGTTCCGGTCAGACAAAGAACCAAGCTGTATGGAAATCGGATATAGGCTTTAAATTACCTGTTATTCAAGTTTGGCGACAGTGATGACGATCAACGCGAACTGGTTCAAGCGGCAAATTTTGGGAATGGTAGATGAGGTTTTGAAGGCTTTCTCCGACTTAAACAGTGTTCCAATAACTAATTTTAAATGGAATTAAGTTTGAGCGTCGATTTTCTTTAAATTTCTTTCAGAAATAACAACTTCAGTCTTTTGGTAATTTCAACCCGGCAAAGATTAACCAAACGAACAACGTGTTAAAGTTCGGGAAGCCCGCCACCAAAATTGACGGCAAACAGAAATGCATTTCGGGTACTTCGCAATTTTGTTTGAATTCAAACAAACTGAGTGGCAGATGTGAAAACGAAGTGTGGATTGTTTTATTTTATTTTTTTCAACGTGGACTTAATGGTAGTCCACGTAAATATTACGAGGAACGAGTGAGTGATTTGCTTTACGTACATTTTTTCCTTGTTTGTGTTGTTTTGTGGACAGGAGACTTTCGCTGTGTCCTGCTGTAAGGAGACTATGAGGTATTATGGTGTATGGTGGATTAATTGACGATGGATGGGCTTTCATGGTGAATGGAAAATTGCAAAGAATGATTGGGTCGTGAATCGGTTTAGTTAGGTACAGGATAGTTACTGATCACCAGTCTCAGTTTTTGTCCCAACCAATCATTGGTCTTGTGCCAAAGTTGTATAGTATATACAATAAATCACGTGAACGTCGAGAAAGGAAGTGAGCCCCCAACCGCTAAGTGGTTTCGTTGTGTGTTTTGTGTCGAGATCTGTATTAAGTTACAGCTCGAATTCTTTTCGTACGGAAATTTTGACGCTAATTGTGACTAATTTTCATTTTCTTTTCTGGTAGTCCAGTTCCCAGCAGGCAACAGACGATTTAAAAAAAGGAAAGTTTGGAAGTACCGTCAAAGATGGCGGAGGCCCAAAAGGCCGAATACGCCTGTACCTTCGACCTCAGCTTGAGGAGGGGCTAAACCCCTCAAGAATGATGAGGCGTATTTAGCCTCTATAAAAAAAAAAAAAAAAAAAAAAAAGAAACTAAATGAAAAATATTAGTAGTTCGTCTCGGTAAATCAAGTGCAAACAGTGGAAACAATGATCATTTCCCTGCTAACTCAAAGACAAAAACACAGAAGTTTGTTATGGGTGAGCAGGGAAACTGAGGAGGAGGCTATCAAAAGCCTAAGCGTCCCGGCTAAAATGTTGGCAAAAAGCCATGACATGCGAGACGCCCTGCTACCAACGGAGGAGGAGGCGAAGCAGTTGGCAGGAGCCAACTAACAACCAAACGGGAATACGGGCACCGGCAAAGACTCGAGCCACCTTGCACGGGATGCCTATGGATATTACTGAGGACCTCCTCGGAGACTCTTCCCCGTATGGCCAGGTGGCCGACGTGGTAGCTGCTGCAAGCAAACTTGACTTTCTTACGGTGATGCCACATTACAAGTGAGATTAATCGTAAGGTGTTCGGTGAAATACCGAACATTCTGATCTGCCGTGGCCGGTCGATCTACGTTGTTGTGGAAGGCAGAAACCCCTTACTGTTGGCTTTGTGGAGTTGAGCCATTTGGCTAAAGTCTGCCCGACTAAAACTCCAGACAATCGACTCAAGAGCCCAAGAAGACCAAGACTCAGGAGCCTAAAGAAGCAATGAAGGACAAGACAGATGGTGAATGGCAAGGTGAAAGAATACGAAAGCAAAAACCTCCATTAAATCAGGATGTTCCACAAGATAAGCGATCACCCCTCCCCCCACCACCACACACACACAAAAAAGACAGTAGCAGCAGGAAAAGCAGTAATAGCCGTCTCAAAAGGAGAAGTGAAGCATAACAGTGTAGAAAGAAATGGATACGAG
Source organism: Ascarosepion bandense (assembly GCA_037127315.1). Taxonomy (NCBI): domain Eukaryota; kingdom Metazoa; phylum Mollusca; class Cephalopoda; order Sepiida; family Sepiidae; genus Ascarosepion; species Ascarosepion bandense. The sequence goes on from JBBBDQ010025599.1 coordinate 78,200, forward strand.
AAATGCCTGCGCCCCGCTCTTCTTATCTTTGGAAAATATAAGGGAAAGGCATGAAACGGAGATTTCTGAACGACCAAAATCAGCTTCCGTCCGTACTTCGCCAGAACGACCAACATCACATGCTACGAAAGTGAAGAGCTCTCTCCCTTGTGCTCACCTCCTTAGCAAAAGCACAAATTCCAAGAAAAAGAAATTATCTCCAAAAAGGGGAAATGTCGGGTAGAGACAGAAAGGCAGTTGAAAGGGACCTGTCGTCCTACAGAAATAATGTCTATTGATTTTGGTATTTAAATTCTGATATAAGAACGGAAAGAAAATAGAATGGATGCACCATCATACACCTGGAAAGATTATCTGATTATTTTAAAAATGATCCATAAACTCGTATTATTGTAGCTTCAATTCTGTTGGCTGGTCTGTTTTCTAGCTCCGCCCACTTGTATAAATAAAAAAAGTGTGCACGAGACCCCCTTAATTAGGACCCCTGCCTGATACGAACAAAATGGATCGTGATTACCTGATTCACAAGAATATCCTCAGAATTTCATAAAGGAGTTCCTCTCAGAAATTCTCAAACGTCGTCAATGAACTTTCTAGATCATTATTCGATCCCCAATTTCAGCTATTTGGGGACCTATTAATCGACCCTGATTTTGATTCGCTGGGCTTCAAATCGAGCATCCAGTTCTAGACGCTGTTAAAGATGAAAACGAAAGCCAAGAGGCCGGCCACGCAAAACCGAAACCGCTCTGGTTAAAAGCGATAGAAAATGTAAGTGTTAGATTTTTTTCAACTCCCAATGAAAACGATTTAAATAAATTGAGTTCCAAATAAATTTTTAGTTTGTATTTTTTGTCTGTTGAATTTCGATACTGACAAAATTTGGGCTGAAAAAACTTTCTAGAGCAGGTGTATTTTTTAAAAATGACCGAAATGTTTCCTGTTTAGAAAAATTTTGGTATTAAGTTTAAGGATTAATTAACAGAAATTGAAGTTACGAGTCAAAATTTCATTAATTATTTTCAAAAGACTCAAATATTCGTGTTATTATAGATTCAATTCTATTTGCTGGTTTGTTTTCTAGCTTCGCTCAATTGTATATATAAAAAAATTGTATGCACGAACGAAATCCCTTTTAATTAAGACCCCTGCCTGATACGAGCAACACACGGATGGTGATCAATTTACGACCCAGCTTTATCATCGAATACCCTCAGAATTTTTTGGCAGTAGCTGGAGATCTCTCTCATGGAATTCTCAGAAACGTTGGTTATGAACTTCCTGCATTATTCGGATCCCCAACTGCAGCTATTCGAGGACCTATTAATCGAATCTGATTCGACCTGCTGTTGCCGAGCTTCAAATCGAACATCCAGTACCAGACTGTTTTTCAAGAAGAAAAAATCCGAAGGGAAGAGGTCGCCACGCAAAACCGAAGACGCTCCGAAGTTAAACGCGTTTGAAAATCTAAGGGTTACATTTTTTTTCAATTCCTAAGGTAAACGGTTTAAATCAGGTTCCAAATAAAATTTGTTTCGTTTGTATTTGTCGAATTTCGATACTGAAAATTTTGCCGAAAGACCTTGGAGGTGTATTTTTTTTTTTTAATGAACTTTCCTCTTCAGAAAAAATCTTTTTGTATTAAATTTAAGGATTAATTAACAATTGTTAATTTTACTTTTGTTCAAAACATGAATTTTTATTCCTGCTATGTAGTCTGATTTTTGTACTGTTGAAAATTTTTCAAAAATTTTCATTGATTTTTTTTTTTAAAGTACCAATTCGCCATAATTTTGAGTTTTTATGAATTATTCTTAGCAGATTGTATTGAGGAAAAAGACTTAATTTTATATGAAAACATGTTTTCATGAAATTATAAAAATACTTATCCGCAACTGAAATCTTCACAATCTAAGAAATGAGCTGACCTCCACAAAATATTTCAGTAGGAAAATCTTCCCTTTTGGCGGTGACTGATTTTAGGACTATATTCTAAAAAAAAAATCAGGAAAATTACTTTCGCTCATAACCTTATTTAATTGGATATATATCAGTAAAAAAATCCTGAAGAAAATTGATAGAAATCTTAGAGAAGTATATAATATCGTTTAAATATTAAAACTGTTCCCTGATCCAACAGAGCTCAAGGTAAATTTCCAGAGCGGATATTCATTTAGTTATCCGTAACCAGATAATATTGAGTTATCAGTTCGAGACATGAATTGTTAACCCCAGTCAACTATTGACAATGCATGTCTGAAACTGACATCTTGAATTAGCTATCCTACCCAAAACGTGATCTGCACACACACACACAACTTTAGACCACACAAACCGCAGTTCACTACAAAATTGTACATTTTGTTGACGTTAGAAAACTCATCAGAACGTTTTTTTTTTTATATATAAAAAAAAAGATTCGCATGAGGTAAAGAGGATAGAAAAAAATGACAAAAACAAAAAGGGTTGAAAGAAAGGGGAATAGGAAACAGGAAATAAAATAGAGGAAAACAAGAGAAATAAAGTAGCCAAGACGTCACGTGACCGATATATGTATCTGCCTATATTTTACTTCTAAATTTGTCCATTTCTGAGCCGTTTTTCATTGGCTCTTTCTACTCATTTCTGTTTTCCTTGATTGTTTTAACTTCCTTTCACTTTCTCGCCGGCCATAAAAAATGAAGGAAACAGTCTTTAATGCTAATCTTTTAATCTTTCTACATACACACATTCTGCTACTATGAAAATAAGCTGGATTCATTTAATTGCTTAGTACTATTTCTCTGAACATTTAACTACGTACATTTTTTCTGAACGTTTTCTACTTATATTCATGTTATTCTCTTCAGTTAATAAATTTAAAAGATACAAATGTTTTATTCTTCCACATTTCAACATCCAACCTTCAGGTATTTTTTTTTTTTTTAATTGTGGGGACTTCGGTTGTGTTAGTACAACGCCAATTTGAAAAACATTGTCGAGATCCCTACAACTAATTCCTTATATGATAAAATTTTTCACTTGAAATATTAACTTGTAATATATTGGTTAATTCTTCTACAGATTCTGTAGAAAATTAAATATACGCGAGATACAATACATTTGCTCCTTCTATCAGTTCTCTCAGCTGCGACGAAGCCATCTCAAGGGGAATGACAACTGAAGAGCTGAAAATATTACGAGTCATGCATCCGTAGTTAATCCTGCCGTTCACTATTTTGGTAACTACTTTAAGCATATTTGCAGACGATATTTTCGAAATATGTGTATATTTATTAAGACAGTTTTCAAAAATAAAATTCAGTTTTTCGATTGTTTTTATTTTTTCATTTTGATTAGAATAGTTTATAAAGTTTTAAATCAATTAGGTGATATTGTTCACCAAGACTATATTTACTAATCACAAATGAAAAAGCTTACAATTCAGCAACACCAATTATTTAAAAGATTTTTCAAAAATTCAGACAAATATTGAGATTAGCGTGAATATTTTCCAAAATTTAAAGTTACTGGGTAGTTAAAAATATGAAAACATTGCGCACATGTTATATTCAACTATTTTTCCCCGATATTACCCATAGAAAGAAAAAATTGAGATTAACTTACCTTGTCAACACCATAAATACCTACCTTTGTATTTAAAAATGCATTATTTTAAACTGAAAGTAATATTTGTTTCAAATCGCATTAATTACACTAACCAGCTAACATTCCAAATAATACTTCAGAATAGATCATTACATTTTTAATGATTTTTCAGAATTGCTATTCTGATAGAAGGCTAAAAATGGCTTTAAAATCAATGACTATTAGCGATTTAATTGCTTCAAATTTTATTGGAAATGCTAACTAGTTTGAAATTTAAACTAAAATAAATGGTTTATGTTTGTAAAAATTCATATTAATCCTGCGTATTGCGAATTTATGGAGCTACCGACTTAATTTTGTTTGTATATCGATTTATTTCTTTAAAGAGACTAACTGAGGAAAGCAAAGGAAATGCATGAGCCAGGTGGAAAAAGCCCGTAACAACCTGGAAAAGAGAAAGTAGGAAGGGCATGATGTTCTTCCAGAGTGTCCGTGAAATGGTCCCTGCAGTGAGGGATGACAATAGCCTCTCAAAAGAAAACAGTGGATTAGGCAACAAAGTATTTCAAAAAAACTTTCATATCTGAAAGAAAAGCAAAAAATATAACTTAGGAAAAAAAACCGGAAAGTGAAAGCCGAAATCGCTTCAGGTCTGAAAGAAATGCTTTTATTATTTACAAATACCTTAAGTAGCTTTTCAAGATCGATCGATCGATCTCTCGCTGTATAAGAGCGTATTTCAGTCATGCAGACTTCGTAGTTCTGTGAAGGCATTATTGTAAGGTCTTCTCTTCACGTTTTTATTTTTTTGCCTTCAGGAATTTTGAAATTTGGCACGAATGAAATTAATACTACTTAGCCGACATTCTTTTCAATATTAATTCTGTTTAAGCTTAATCCTTTTTTCATATCGAGCACTTTGACAAAAACTATGCTTGACAAAAATGCCTTTCTACTAATAAACTACTGAAAAACACAAACACATCCGACCAACAGCAACACGTTTAGTTACTAACATAATCACTCCGGTGGCAATTTTGTTGCCCTCCAGGGTTTTTTGTCAAAAATAACTGGCTGTTTCTCCTGGAATCCCATGGTCTTTTCTCTTTGCTTTCAAGCTGAGTGAGGAAATCTATTGGACTAAGAAGATTGTCTTTTTCTAACTACTTGTCTGAAAACACGAAAGTTCTCTATTGTGAAGAGGGAAGCTATTGAAATATTTGGGCAGGATGATTTTGAAAAGAATAATGTATGTTATAACGCAAAAGGATAAATATTGATCGAATATCTATCTGTAATCTCAGTGATGGTGATTCTTATCCTACAAGGGACATTCGGTCATTCAGTGAATACTATATTACAACTTTAGTGATGAATTTTAATGTTTTTTTTTAATGTTTCCAGCACTACAATTTCAATGTTATCCTTCCATCAAGAAAGGAATGGACAAAGCTTAGAAAAGTCCAAAATCTCATTCACCTATGCTGGTGTATCTGTCTCCTTTTCCAAGGTTTTTCGCTTTAACTTCAGGCAAGCATTTTCTACTGTTTGAAGCTCATGAACCTGTGATTTTTGTGCACGAAAATCTATTTTAGTGCCCGGATATTGCTATATGAACATTAATCTTATCAGAATTTGATTAGATTATTTCAGCATCAGCTTAAGATAAAGATCGGATCTGATTGAAAGCGGTTGATATCGACAGATTTTAGCAAATGGTGGTTGATCAGCAATTCTGGTTCGCTTGAATGGGGCCCCAGTCTTTAGTACAATGGGGTGGTTTTCATGAACATTATCCTGGCTGTTGGTTTCTTTGTGTACAGAGTTAATGCGTTCCTGGCCTGTTCCCGGCTTTCCCTTGTTATGATCCAAGTCGAGATTCCCAATCCTCCAGTTCGTTGTTGGTCCACTTTTTTGACTCGGTTAGTCTTTGATTTTCCAATTCTATTTATTTTCTCCTTCCTGTCTTATCGAATGTGCAACTTCTGATTTCGCCGTTTGCTGGAATACAGCAGCCATTCTGAAAGTTTGTGGGGTAAACAAGTCTTACTAACACTTGTTAGTTTCAATTTGAATATTTTGTTATGTTTTAGTTATTTCATTCCCGCTCTTTTATTTACATTAAATTATAAAGTATTTTCCTATTATTGTACATGAAACCAATTTTTTATGATACGGGTTTTGTTCCATCTTTTTTAGGTGCCACAAAAAATATGTGGTATTGGTGTGTGAAGGATTGGAAGGCATTTGGATGGGTTCTGGTGGTGAATGAAGAAATTGTAATGAGTGATTGGGTCGTGAATAGTGTATTTTTATAATAATCTAATTTTTGTCTTTGTGCGGTTTGGTTAACCGAAGTTTGGTTATTCTTTGTTTTGCTGGGGTGAGACCACAATGGCTGAGTCTCCCAGCAAAATGTTGAATCCATGGTACCTCAAGTACCAACCGTTTAGAAGACTAGTGGAAAAAAAAAAAAAAAAAAAAGCTGGGGCGCAATCTCTCATGACCAAATGCGTCTAAAGTACCAGGACTTCATTAGGGCTAATGAACTCGTTACCGTACCGGAGGCACTCAAATGTTGTATGCCGGCAAAAACGACTTCATTAACAACCGACGGGAAGACGCGGAAGTTCATTGGCATCTGTAGAGAGATGATGGACGAGGCCCTCACAAGAATAAAAATATTGCCTAAATATTGGCTAAGCAATCCCGTGCCATGTGGGACGTACTTTTCTGAAGAGGAGGCTAAGACGATTCTACTGAGACTAATTCTAATCTACCGGGGTAAAAAAAAAATTGTTACAGTAGAGAGCATGAAGGCCACACTGTCGGACTTGTTGGTGGCAGGACATTCGCCAAAGTCGTGACCGACAAAGAATCCCCTGTGCTGACACTGGAAACCTCGGTAGCACCGGTTAAGGAAAAGGCAGTAGCGGAGGAGGAGGAGGAGAAGGTACTGGTAGAGGTAGAAAAGCAACAACCAGCGGCGAATGCGGACGAAGGTGGTAAACAGAGGGATAAAAGAGGCTTTCCCTCCTCCACAGAAAACGTCACTGAAAAATGTGCTGAAAAAGCATCAGCAACAACAGGAACCGATGGTAGTTTCAGAAATTAAGCTTAAGGAAATACCTCCATCAAGCTCTTCTTCGTTAAAACGGCAGAGGGAGGAAGGGGATGAGGACGCCAAGTGAAAAAAAAGAAAAAAAAAAGGAAAGCGAAAACCGTAGCAGAAAAGGCCCTTGTCGCCGCCAAGGCCTAATCAGCACTTGCTTCACCTGTGAAAGAACAGAACAAAGGTAAGGAATCTCCTCTAAGAGCTCCTTCCAACCCAGCGAAGGAAAATGAAAAGTAAAGGAACCGCGACGTTTACTTCAAGAGCAAGAAACTGTGTACGGTGGATAGACAGGGGCGATCTATATTTGCTAGATCGTTCCACTGGTTAGGCTATTTGGCCACAAAGTCGTTTGTGCCCGAGTGGCATTAGATGGAAGGCCTAGACTGGCTGCACACTGGAAGTTCAACATGTCTTTACTGGACAAGCTTAACTTCTGGCAACAGCTAGCTAGATTAGTGCTACGGGAATTAGTAGAGGGGGGTATCAAAATGGATGGTGGAAGAGGCTTAAGGATAGCATGATGAGGTCTTTCACCGCTGACTATATCCATCGATTCTTCCTAGCTAAGGCTAACAATGTGAAGACGCTTAAAGATTGTCCGTCTCGGGCAGAGGTAGGGGGTGGGATCCCCCGTAGAAATAGAATTAACTAGGCAGGTCCTGGAACGGTTGGCTTAGAAAGGTTACCAGAGCCATTTAAGCTTAGGGTTAAAGATGTTTAACGAAGCCGTGAACATAGGCTTCGAATCGCGCAAAAAGATCCGTCGAGGTGACCATCTATAGATTCGAGATGGTCAAGACCCCGGAGGTGCGTGTACTCTGAGGTCGAACGACAATACGTGCGAGGCGTTTCGGCGGCAGTTCGAGAGCCGCTTTACCAAGGAGCCTCGTGTCAGTGATGAGTTCTCTGCAAGTTATTTACCCGACTTTCCTCGGCTTGGTCCGACTGAAGCAGCAAGAGTGGGATCACGAGGGTGAAGTTCACTTCATTGAAGTGGTCGCATGTGCAAGTCTCCGGGATTTGATGGTCTACCCTACGAATTGTACTCTAAGGCTGTCACACATCTTTGTACCGATTTTGATGGTGGTGTTCGAAACCGGTTCCGTGCCCGACCAGATTTCCAGGGTGAGATTGCGCTAAAGTCAAAAGTGTAGGGAAGGGCTTAGATGATTATAAGCCCATAACTCTGCTAAACACAGAGTTAAAGATTTTTGGCAAAGATCTTGGCGGGTGCTTGCAGTCAGTTTTCGTCGAGATTTTGACCATCGAGAGGAAGTGTGACGCCGAAGCCTTGACGGACATTTGAACTATTTCCACCCCAAATAATTGCCATGACTCGAATAAGATGATCCAATAGTGAAATCCTTCGGCCAAAATTCTGCCAATAACTTACTTCGATTCATTTTAATGGAACACCCTATATAATCAGACTGAGAAAACGCGGAAGTTGAAGCAGTTTTGCTTCAGAGAGGGTCCCTGTTTTTGTTCATCCCAATTCATCGAACACTTATAGTAACATTCCCGCGAGATGTCGCTAGTCTCGCCTCTGATGGCCACAAACAATGAAATGTGCCAAGGATCAATAAGCGAGGCTATAAAAACAAAACCCTTACCTACAAGCAAGACTAACCAATGAAGTGTTCAGCTTTAACATTTTTAGGGTGTCTTGATTTCTGAGCCTATTAAATGCCGACGCTATTACTAGAGGAAATAAAAATCGAATCTTCTTTGAAAAGAGGATTAAAAACATTTTTTAATCAGGAAGAATGGGATTTGACACGCTAATTCGAGGAGAACCATATTAGCCTGATGACTTGAATATAAACTATAGCACGCAAACAAAAAATAGGTCAGGATGCGTAATCAGAACCTCAAGAATTAAATATTTGCAGCTGAGAGCAAGAAAATTCCGAAACGTCAACCAAAAGAATGGCGGACTACAGAACAAAACCTAAAATCTAACTTTGTTCGAAGATGACCTTCAATTATCAAACCAGGGTCGGTAAGGGTTTTATGAGCTCACCTCGAATCTTAATTTTCAAGAGATACTATTCAAATATAATATAAATGTTATTGTATTCTAATTATGTCCAATAATGGATTATATGTAACAGGTGAAAGGTTAACTTAAAAAAATGAAAATACAGTTTATCCAAATACAGACTTGTCAATAGAACATTCCATCTTAAATACAGATTACATTAGTGACCTGTCACAATAGAACATTCCATATTAGGAGTTGTCTTGCATAACATCCGCGTTCATGTTAAGTGTTCTTGTTATTTCTTCTACCTTTTGAAGGCGATCAAAGTAGTATCTGTGCTCGTAAGATTGAAGTTGTGTCGGCGATTCTTTTAACAACTTCAAGTGTCGGTTTTCGGTTCGCAGGGAGAGTGTTGGCGATCGGAAAGCCTCCGTCGACAGGAGGACAATGGCCCAGGAGAGGCCTAAGAGTTCGGTTCCCTCCACAACGGCGTCCTGTGGAGACAATGATGGGGATCGTCAGGGAGAGATCTTGTCGAGGTAGACGACATAATATCTCACAGATTCCAATCGATGCTTCTTCAATGCCTTCCACATCGGCGTGGTGTGGAGAAGAGAATGAGTGGCAGATCTCATGGACGAATGGTCAAGATTCAGAAACGGTGTCCATGTCAGCGGAGGAAAAGGAGAGATTTGGCAGTTCCATTTCGATGGCCCCGAAAGGCCAGAATCGCTCCATCCCTTCCACCTCTGGTTGGAGCAGGGAACGTGAGAAAGGGCTCCGAGGAGAAGTACGCGAAATATTTGGGCACTGAATTGCTGTGTGCCGAGGAACTCGTCGGCAATTGAACCAAGAATAATCTCCCTGCTGACCAAAGACCCAAAAGTAGGGAGAACATTGAAGAAGCTATCAAGCTCAAAATTAAAGCCAAGGAGGAACCACGCTATGTGGGACGTCCTGCTTGACACGGCGGAGGAAGCCAAGCAGCTGGCTTTAAGCAACACTCACTACCAAAACGCTCCGGCTTCAAACGGAGCAAGGCTATGGCGACCCGCAAGACTATTGCACGGAGATCCTAAGGACATCGACATGGGCGCCGCCTTCAAATATGGAAAGGTGGCGGAGGTATCATCGGTGATTTCGAAATCAGGATTTATGACTGGCGACATGACCCTGTAGGTGACGATGACTCGGAAAGAGTTCAGACATCCCAAACATTCTCACCTGCAGGGGCCGGTCAATGTGGGTGGTGGAGGGCAGGAGACCTTTTTGTTGGGTCTGCGGGCGTCGGATCACGCAACAGCCAGCAGCCAAAACGGGGACAGCAGTACCTTCAGCAGTACCAGCAGATGCACTCGAAGAAAGTGGAGAATGGCAGACAGTTGAAAAGGCAAAACGCGTCCACCACCGGAGAAGTCTTTCACCGGCAAAAATCACTCCGTGTCACCGAAGGCGCCCGCGCCGCCGAAACCACCTCCGCCGCCCAATCACCTCCCACAGGGGAAGTCGAGGAAAAGCAAGATAAGGAAACAAAGCGTTCATCATCCCCGAAGCGCAGCAGAGACGAGGAGGATGATCAACAAGAGAGCCCCAAAAGCCCCAGAAAGAGTAGAGCAGTGAAAAAGCCGCATACACTAAGGCTAAATGTTCATCCCTACCAGTATCGCCGGAAAGGCCGTCTTATGCGGATAAGGCAAGAAGCCTTCCCTTTTTCCCTCAAAAACCTGCCCAGTCCCTGACCTTTAAACTGACTTCTTTAACTCTCACACCTACTACTCCTACTCTCAAGTAGAAAAAAAAGCTCTTCCCCAGGGAGAAGAGCTAATGAAATTCTATAAAAAGGACAGTATCCAGGGACTGGTCGGCCTAGAGGTGCTCATTACTTAAGCCCTTGCTGAAGCCAACTGCGGTGGATGGCAAGTCCACTGGAAAACCCCCAAACTTCCCAAAGGCCACCGGCGTGCTTACCCCAATTCGTAACACGGGGTAACCCGAGGGTGCGGGAACACATAAATTGAAGCCAGCAGGTTCTACAAAGAAAGGGATAATGTACAGGAGTGGAACTCCTGAACTCAAAAAATGTTCAAGAATTGTGCAGGGAGGTTCCTAAAGTTCTTCTCCATCCCTGCTGCTTATAGAGGGTAATCAAAACTAACTTACCCTACGGACGTTGGCGGGATTGTCCAAGACGGACGGATTACGTCCGACGTAGGAACGGGTTCCTTGGACGGTCTGTCGGTGTCCCTGCCACCAGAGATTTCTATCCCGTGCTACACTAGAGTATTTCTCTTTTCTATTTTTCAGGTCTAAAAGATTCTTATGTGCTGCCCAATGACTGTCGTTTATTCAGCATATGGGAACCGGCATGCCAGAGGCTTCTTCTTTGCTGGTCAAACGTACCCTGGATGCGATGGTGGACCTTGCCCATGTCGGTGCCAAGGGCCGGCTGATTGTGGCCGATATTGCAGTGAAAAGCAACTCGTTCCGGTTGATTGCGGTTTATGCGCCCAATGATCAAGGTGAGCGGGTCTTTTTCGACTGTTGAGCCCTTCCTGGTGGATTCAACACGACTAATCCTAGTGGGAGATCGAATGCCATCCTGAACCCCAAATGGATAAAGGGAGGGGTGCTAGCGGGAGGAGAGGTGACTGTAGCTTGGTTGGTATCATTGGAGATTTTGCCTCTGTTGATAGACAATACCGTGTCGATCATCCGAGTGGGAGTATGTGGATGTGAGCGCGTAGTTGGCTCTTACCAAGGTAGTTAGCTACCTGGATAGAGTGTTAGAGAAGCCGACAGACTTCTTAGAATGCCCAACGTTCCACTGGTTAGGTTATACGGATCACAAACTTGTTTGTGTCCGTGTAGCGTTAAAATTTAGGGCTAGAATGGCTGGTTACTGGAAGCTCAACCGTCCTTAGTGGACAGGCGGGACTTTCGGTGCCAGCTAATTAGTGCATGGGCGTTAACTAGGAGTCGTATTGGGAGGGCGGTGGGAGAACCCGGGCGATAGCATTAGGTCTTTCGCCACTCAATATAGCCAACAAGGCGAAGACACTTAGAGCTAATTACTCCCGGGCGGGGTTGGTGGGGATCCCCTCAAGATAGCTAAAGAGGCTCTTGAGTTACTTGGGTCAGGTAATTGGACATAAGATGTCTTCCGAAGCGTGGAACTTGGGCGCGGATCTACAGGAAGAAATTCGTCGAGGCGGCGACCGCTACATCTTCGAGAGGTGCGCGACTCGGCGGGGCATCTCCTTCGGTCGACTGACGATATGTGTGAGGCGTTTCGGCCGCATTTCGAACACCGGTTTAATAAGCGTGCCTGGTCTCCGTGAAGAGTTTCGCAGCCTTTGGCTGATTTTTTCCTCGGCTTTTGCCGGCTGAAGCGGCTAGTTGCGAGGAGAGATTACGGAATACGAAGTCTACGCGGCTTTGAAGGTCAGCAGTGGCAAGTCGCCTGGTTTGGATGGTTTGCCCTATGAATTGTGACGGAGGCGGTCGCACATTTTTGTCCCGATCTTGACTTGTGTTCAACAACTGGTTCCGGCAGGGGACCATCCCCAAATCAGTTCCCACTAGGGTGTGGCCACGCTTTTGAGAAAAGGCAATAATGTTGGGAGGAAATTAGATGGTTACAGGCCCATAACTGCTAAACACACAGTTAAAGATTTTGGCCAAGATCCTGACGAATCGCTTGCAGCTAGTTGCCGAGTCTGTTGGGACCTGATCAGACTCGTGGCCAGAAGGGCCGAACAATTCAGAGCAACCTGCACTGATCCGTACGATCCGCTGGATTAGTCTCCTATCGCTCCCCCACGGCTGTGGTAC
>JBBBDQ010025601.1:0-14593 GCA_037127315.1 Ascarosepion bandense
GGAACAAAATAGATAGAGTAGATAGATAGATAGATAGATAGATAGATAGATAGATAGATAGATAGATAGATATTGAACGGAACAACATAGATAGATAGATAGATAGATAGATAGATAGATAGATAGATAGATAGATAGATAGATATGAATAGACTGTGTTATATAGATAGATAGATTTATTTAGATAGATAGATAGATAGATAGATAGATAGATAGATAGATAGATAGATATGAATAGACTGTGTTAGATAGATAGATAGATAGATAGATAGATAGATAGATAGATAGATATGAATAGACTGTGTTAGATAGATAGATAGATAGACAGATAGATAGATAGATAGATATTAATAAACTGTGTCAGATAGATAGATAGATAGATAGATAGATATGAATAGACTGTGTTAGCTAGATAGATAGATAGATAGATAGGTAGATAGACAGATAGATAGATAGATAGATAGATAGATAGATAGATAGATAGATATGAATAGACTGTGTTAGATAGATAGATAGATAGATAGATAGATAGATAGATAGATATGAATAGACTGTGTTAGATAGATAGATAGATAGATAGATAGATAGATAGATAGATATGAATAGACTGTGTTAGATAGATAGATAGATAGATAGATAGATAGATAGATAGATAGATCATACCCTTAGAAGCTAAGGCACGTCATGCGTTATCCACATGAGCGATGCTTGGATTCCATTAGTAAATAAGAACTTCCATCAGGACATCTTCTTCCCAAGAGCTGCTGCTCTATGGACCATGCTGTGAAGGGGATGCTTCCTTGGATAGTCAAATCTTAACATATTTATGTCTAAGATCAACCAAAACCAAGTTAAATTATCCTCATATCCTTGATAATTCCTATAAACTGCGTTCTTACAACAACCTCAATCAGAAATCCTCTTGTGCGGTTCTTGGGTCTTGTTATGTATGAATGTGCGTTGTGGTACATGTGCTATGTGGTGCAGTGGATATAAGCGAGGAGCGAGAAATCGGAGAGCCGAGTTCGAATTCCAGTTGAATTCGTTGCATTCACTTCCTCGCAAATACCCTTGGGAAGGGTCTGCTCTTCATCTCCGGGTTCTCGACAGGCTCCAAAGGAGAATCTATAATGTGATTGATTCACACCTGGCAGCTCATATGGCGTCCCTCTGTCTCTTCCACAAATATTTTCATGGCTTCTGCACCGACGAACTTAAATCACTGGCGCCCCCGCCACAAGAATTTACTCGTGCAACCAGACTGGTAACAAAGTCCCACCCGTTTACAATTAAATCTTCCAAATGCAACCGATATTTCTACTCCATCATCTTCCTTTCTCGCACTCCCCACTCGTGGGACTCCCTTCCGTATACTTGTTTTCCTGACAGCTAAAACCTGTAGGAATTTAAATGCAATGCCAATACCCATTCTTATCAACTTGACCCCAGTCCTTCCCTTGTCCTTTCTCCATAACCCCGTGTGTCTTGATCGTTTCCTTTCTCAAACTACCTTCGCAACTGTCATCACACCTGTGTTCCCATCCTTCTCTTGCCCATTCTCTAACACGCAGAATATAATTCCAATCTATTATGGGAACATTTTCTCCCCGGTCAGTTATGTCTTTTTTGAGACATGATCGCCCAAGCGTGTAACACGTATAGCACTTAAATGATTATATGACATTTTTAAAAATAATATTCTCTCTTATACAATGCTCAAGGGCCACTCAAGCTAGGGGTTTACTGAAGGTGGTTGTTTTGTGAGTCATAAGAATAAAGGCGTAGTAAGGATATGTGTTAAATTTTGAAGTAACGAGGTTGAGATTTTAACGGTTGGGAAAGCATCATCATCATCATCAGCAATTATTAAGAAAATTGGAACTGATCCTTACAAATGGAAGACAAAGGTAAGGAGTGTTGTTCGCTTAGAAAAAGTGACGCGCACTTTATTCGTTGTGAAGTGGATATCGATTCGGAACGATAAATTGAAGATCCGAGTTCGAATTCCAGTTGAATTCCTTGCATTCACTTACGCGCAAATATTCTTGGGAAAGTTATTAAACCGTCTCTTCCTTCTAGTTATGGGTTAAATAACAGGACAAATTGGGTTCGATAGCCTTGGCTGGCAACCAGTCTACCGCAGAAAATAATGGCAACATACTATGGGAAAAATCTTTTGCCCAGTCAGTCATGTCTCTATCGAGACATGATCGCCGAAAGCGTGTGTCACGTATGGCACTTAACTGACTGAATATAATAGTTGAAAACATGATTAAGGGTTTTATTGGGTATAAAGTGGGGCATCAGTTTTATCTTGTTATGAAGTAATAAACTGATCCCCCACTAATAATAACTTAATAATATAATACATCTCTTCCCTCTCTAGATATGTCAAATAACAGGACAGATTGGGTTCCATAGCCTTGGCAACCAGTCTATCGCAGAAAATAATGGCAACCTACTGCGGGATAATCTTCTGACCAGTCAGTCATGTCTCTTTCGAGATATGATCGCTCAAGCGTGCATCACGTATGGTATTTAACTGACTCTTCAACGAATCTAGTCCCTCATCAGTCCATTGAACTATCTATTTTACCAACAAGACTCTTATTTTGAGGACAGATTTACCTTTTTCATGACACAACTCTTTCTCTTTTTCACACTTCCTTTTTATTTTCTTTCACTCATTTTTTTTTTTTTTTTACTTCCTTCATTTTCCTATATGGACATCTTGTTATCGTGTCTTTGAGATTTACCGAGCTTTGCTCACCATTAAGAAGCTACTAAAATGTCTTCTTATCGACATTTTCGAAGATTATATTTTGACACACCATCACAACGGGTCAAGCCGAGTTATAGGGGTCAGATGGACATGGGAAAAGACAGCGGCTGACACCGGCTGCTTTGAGCAGATCCATAAATATCCACATTTTAAAGAATTGCATGCAAAGCCGGCCAATTTACTTTGTCCTGTAATGGAACAGATAAAAAAAGATTATGTGTAGAGACGGTTTCGATTCTAAGTTTCGGAGTTACATTTTAGGAATAGAATATATGCACTATTGTTTATTTGTCTATATGAAAATGTTTGTTTGTCTTTTAACGACATAAAATCTCTTTCCGAGTCATTGAATGCCGAAATTTAATTTTCTTGTAAGATTGAGTACTTTTTCTATTTTACAAAAATCTATTGCTAGTGATGTTTTTCCTTTCACCAAATCTGTTGTTGGTAATTAATTATTTTCTTTAAATATCTATAATTTCTGTTTGTTCTTGCTTCAATATTATTTAACTAGTTGCCTATTGGTAGGATCCTAACAGATATTGCTAACCCAGGTTAGGGTCGGCCTGAGAATATAGAATGTAGTTTACTGTCGTACCCAGGAGAAATGTTAAAAAGAAAATAATGATCATTCAGACTATTGTCCTCATCTTTGTTGACATTTGCAAGACGTTTTGGCCATTGTACACTCCGGCCTTCTTCAGGAATGAGGAAAATAATCCGAATAATGTAAATACGGTAAATACTACCTTAGACAAATAGAAAACAAATAAATATAAATAAATAATATAAGTAGAGAGTTTGACTATTGTTAGTTTCTGGTTCCTTCTAAATTCTGTTTTGAGTTTTAGTTTCGTTTAACGGCGTATCAATCTCTGTGGACTATTTAATGCATAAAAAGAGGGTTTTTTTGTTGTTGTTTTTAATCATCTCACCCCAATCAAGGCATTCCATTGCCACTATTGCGCATGGGGCTACATAGGGGAAGGTAAAGAGAAAAGGTGGTTAGACATAGGGAATGTCAGGAGGAAGGTGACAGATGAGTAAGGATACCGAGGATGAGGGATGGGCAGTTGGGAAGAGTGTTTTTTTTAATCATCTCACCCCAAGCAAGGCATTCCACTGCCACTATTGCGCATGGGGCTACATAGGGGAAGGTAAAGAGAAGGAGTGGTTAGACATAGGGAATGTCAGGAGGAAGGTGACAGATGAGTAAGGATACCGAGGATGAGGGATGGGCAGTTGGGAAGAGTGTTTTTTTTAATCATCTCACCCCAAGCAAGGCATTCCACTGCCACTATTGCGCATGGGGCTACATAGGGGAAGGTAAAGAGAAGGAGTGGTTAGACATAGGGAATGTCAGGAGGAAGGTGACAGATGAGTAAGGATAGCGAGGATGAGGGATGGGCAGATGGGAAGAGTGTTTGATAGAATGGGAGCAGGTTAGTGTGTTAGGAGGTGTCTATTGACCTTACATTTAAATTCCTGGAGATTGTAGCCGTCGGGAAAGCAATCGTTTGGAAGAGAATTCCACAGTCGGGAAGTGCGAGGAAAGAAACTGTTGGAGTAGAAGTTACGGCTGCATTTTATCGGTTCCACTGTAAAAGGGTGGGATCTAGTTGCTAATCTAGTATCTCGTTCAAATTCGTATTTAGGGGGCACTAGTGATCTAAGTTCATCGGAGCAGAAGCCGTGAAAGTATTTATAGAAGAGACAGGGAAGCCACGTCGCGCCGGTGGGAGAGAGACTGCAGGCAGTCTGCCAAGTCGGTATCTATCACATTACAGACCCTCCTGTGAACCTTATCGAGAAGCCCGAGGAGAACAGCAGGGACACCCGACCAGATATGGCAGCAGTATTCAATGCACGGGCGGATGGTAGATTTATAAAACCCTTAATCATTTTAAGGTATTTTTTAATGTTCGGTTATAGTGCGAAGGTTGATTTAGTCAGATTGTAGTTAATTTTTTATTTGTTTATTTTAGAAAACTGAAAATGTATTCTAGTTTTGTATACAGAAATATTTTGCTGAGAATAGTTCTTTCTTTCAAAAAATGGTTTATGGTAATATTTTTTCTTCAAAAATGTATTGTTAATAATATTTTCCTTCAAAAATATATTTTTTCTATAAAAGTTTATTTTTATGTATATATTTCTAGAAAGTGTATTCTTTTTTAATTTCATAGTGTTTTGACCGAAGTTTAATATTTGCTCATAGCTGGGATCCTAACAGGTGCTACCACACCGGGTCATGGTGGACATGGGAACAACAGAAATTAAGAGGTGTTTCCATGCTCCTCACAACATCCCAATCCCAAATTCTGCTTCAAATCTGTACTTGGAAATTCTTTTTCTAAGCAGTGAATACAATATGTCTCTTGAATAAAAAAGAATGTAATTTTATCTTTATAATATTTTTGCCACAAGCAAGGAGGGCCGCCATAAGTGCACAGGAAATTACAATTTGGAAAAAAGACAGGGTACAGAAGATGGATGGGATCCAAGTAGATAGATGTCCTGGGCAGGACAGTAAACTGCATCCGGCAGCAAGGCCTCTGACTGAAAGATTATGAGGAGCAGGAAACCACCTCTTATTTTGCTGGTGTTCACAGGCCCATCCTGAATCAGGCTAGTAACACCTGTTATGGTTTCCAGCTATGGGTAAATAGATAACCACCAAACTGGGGTCAAAACATGATGAAAATATAAAAATACACTTTTGTGTATACATAAAAATAGAATTTTATAGAATTATATCTAACTTTCAAAGAATAATATTGCCAACGATATATTTGTGAAGAAAAAATTATTACCATAACACATTTTTGAAGGAAAAAATTATTCGCAGCAAAACATTTTTAAATACAAAACTAGAAAACATTTTCAGTTTTCTAAAATAAAAAGAATAAAAACAAAGAAAATTAACTAAAATTTTACTAAATCGACCTTCTCACTATAACCGAACAAAAAGAAAAAAATTCCTGAAAACTCCATCGTTTTGGCATTAGATAACCCACAGAGGTGTTGATATGCCGTTAAACAAAGCTCAAACTCAAACCCAAGTAGATACGAGATAGCAATTGATGTTGCATTTAAAATGTTTGAAATTATAGCTATCAGGAAAGGAAGCAAATGGAAGGGAGTTCCATAAACGGGAAGTGCGAGAGAGAAACAAATCGATAACGTTGAATAGGCGGTTACATTTAACTATTTCGACGGTTAAAGAGTTGGACCTATTGCTAATTTAGTAGTACGCTTAAATTAATATGGTCGGGGCACCAAGGAAAAAAGTTTGTAAAATCAATGAAAATATTTGTAGCAGTGATAGAGGGAAGCCACATTTTTTCGGTGAGAATTTGATTGAAATTGATTATTCTATTTGTCTATATTTCTGAGATGAGGTAGTATTTACAGTATTTACATTATTCGGACTATTGTCCTCATCTTTGTTGCCATTTGTACGATGTTTAATAATAGATAATTCTATTTGTCTATATTTCTGAGATGAGGTAGTATTTACAGTATTTACATTATTCGGACTATTGCCCTCATCTTTGTTGCCATTTGTACGACGTTTCGGCTGTTGAACGCTCTGGCCTTCTTCGGGTGCTAGGAACTTCAAACCGAACGATTACTTGGCTATATGTCCTTAAGGACACATTGCTCAGTGGATATATACGTTGGTTAGTTCCTATGACTTGACCCAAACAATTGTGAGTCAATACCAGGCTACCACAGTCGTGAACAAGTAACTTACAGGGTTAGAGGGAGATAACTCATGATTTCCAGAAGAGGCACTAGGCAAGGCATGGAATTCATGTACCTCAGTGATTCTAATAAAGGTTTCGCTTCGTAATTCCGACTACCTGAAGAAGGCCGGAGCGTACAACGGCCGAAACGTCGTACGAATTGCAACAAAGATGAGGACAATAGTCCGAATAATGTAAATAAGGGATGTGCTTTGTGGTGCATTGGATATCGCTCGGAACAAGAAATCGGGGAGCCGAGTTCGAATTCCAGTTGAATTCCTTGCATTCACTTATGCGCAAATACGCTTGGGAAAGGCATTAATCCATCTCTTCCCTCCAGTTATAGATTATATAACAGGACAGATTGGGTTCTATAGCATTGGCTGTCAACCAGTCTACCGCAGAAAACAATGACAACCTACTGCGGGATAATCTTCTCCCCAGTCAGCCATGCCTCTTTCGAGACATGATCGCACAAGCGTGTATCCTGTATGGCACTTAACTGACTGAATATAAATACTGTTCTCTTAATGTCGTTGAGTATAAAACAGTCTATGGATATTATACTTCCATTTCGTATTGATGGAAAAATCATTTCCATAAGATTTAATGTCTTTACACAAAGCTATTAAGTTGTGCTGTCTTACTCCGAACAAAGTCCAGTTTTCATGATGGATTTTGGTAGACATCGTAGATCACTATCATAACTATTAACGTCCCTTTCCCGTAGTTACTGATGTTCTTTTTTCACGAGACCTCTGACATTAAATGTTCTGGAAGCAAAGACGTTACTTGCATTTTCTAGTTCCAACCCATCAGATATTTACAGCTGTAAATATCTGACATGGTGTAACTAGAGTATGCATATATGACATTTCATTTATGGCCCGTCATGGCACAGACACATCATCGAATGATTCTCATTCCATCCATATACCATTGGTAATGAGGAAGTGCAAATCACACAGCTTCTTCACAAAAAACACTACTTTCGTTTGTATTATCATTATCTGCCTTACCTCTATAGAACAACCTCATAGTGGCTCTTGGGCCTTTTATTCCTTGAGCAGTTAAAAATTGTTCAAATTTGTTGTATATTTAGTCAGTCAGTTAAATTCCATACGTGATACACGCTTGAGTGATGATGTCTCGAAAAATACCTGATTGATTGGGCAGATTTCCCCGCAGTAGGTTGCCATTAGTTTCTGCGCTAAACTGGTTTTCTAACCAAGGCTATAGAACCAAATCTGTCCTGCTATTCAACCCATAGATGGAGGGGGAAGCGAATGATTAATAACTTTCCAATAGTTATTTGCGCGTAAGTGAATGCATCGTATTTAACTGGAGTTCGAACTCATTTCTCCGATTTCTCGTTCCGAGGCGATATACACTACACACTAAAGTACATCATAACCAATTAAATTAAAATCATTGCTTTTTTCCATGTGACGTGTCACTTAAAGATGTGAGCAATCTTTGTTCTTTTTAGGTAAATAATCCAGCCTGTTCTGCTATTTAATCCATAGCTGGAGGGAGAAGCGACAGATTTATACCTTTCGCAAGGGTATTTGCGCGTATGTAAATGCAATGAATTCCACTAGAATTCGAACTCGCAACTCCGATGTTGTTGATTTGTCATCCTATATGCTAGGAGCTAATAGGTGGTCATGTAAAAAAAATAATTTAGCAAATTTCGAGATGATAAATAAAGGGATATATTTAAAATAGCATGTGAGAAATTTAGGAAAATTATAATTTTTCATTTTATAAATAATAATAATAATAATAATAATAATCGTTATTTTCTTTTTCTTCTATGTATGGAGTACCTTCAAGATTTAGCCGATAATGATTTTCAGAATTTCACCTCCTTCATATTTCTTAGCAATTTTTGTCATTTTACAATTTTACATCATTTGTAAATAATGGTATTAATTTAATGGGAGGGAAAGCATCCTTGCGTCCTGAATATAACATGGGCCGGGTTTGAAATAATATACGTACCTCAGCCGAGATAAAACACTGAACATCTGATGAAATCTGTCTAGTCATGATTCCACACTTTGATCTTAAAAAAAAATTATAATGTGTATATAAAATGGGGGATCAATTCTATATTATAATCAATATATAAACTTATCCCTCATTTTGTGGTCATGCTCGTTTCTATACATTTATATTCTAGATTTATGGGCTTCAGCTAGTGGATGACAGAACGGGGGTTGCATTGCGTAACAGGAGAAGGTGTGCTCAGAGCCACCAGGGATAGGAAAACTTGGGAAGCCATGATCGCCTACGTCCTAAAGGGACAGCGCACATATAAAGGATATATATATATATACTAACTGTTTATAAGAAATTATAATGTGTGTATAAAAGGGGGGATCAATTCTATATTATAATCAATATATAAACTTATCCCTCATTTTGTGATCATGCTCGTTTCTATACATTTATATTCTAGATTTATGGGCTTGAGCTCATGGATGACAGAACGGGAGTTGCATGGTGTAACAGGAGAAGGTGTGCTCAGAGCCACCAGGGATAGGGAAACGTGGGAAGCCATGATCGCCTACGTCCTGAAGGGACAGGGCACATAGAAGAAGAATCACTGTTATGAAATCTCGTTCACATGCTTGCCAAAACCAGGAGCAGTTTTGGGTCACACGATTTTGCAGTCAGAAGGTCATCTTAGATCAACTCTGAAACTAAATTTCCTTGATAATTCTCGTGTCCAAGCGCTGAGTAGATCTTCTTTTATAGTCGGCTCCGCAACTACAATTATATTTGTAAATAATGAAATTAATTTAGTGGGGAGAGAAAGCATCCTTGGCCGGGTTTGAAATACTATACGTACCTCAGCCGAGATAAAAGAACATTGACTATCCGATGAAATCTGTCTAGCCATGCTTTCACACTTTGATCCTATCCATAGAAGTCTCAGATAAAGTTCCAATTGTAATGAGCTTATCTTTCTGAATTCCGAAATCTTGTTACGGATAACTGCATGAGGGAAAATTTCGTTTTAGGTGCCGACGGCTTTTCCCCCTTCAAATTTATCCAAAATAGCATTATTTCTGTGCAAATGTATCTGCTGAACTCAAATCAACAATTACTTATTGAAGAAATATTCCTTTTTTTATTTGAAGGTCCATAAAAAAGACGAACTATATCTCGCACTTTTTCTCTCCCGTAACTCTCACGAAGTAATGTAATTAACTGCAGAATGACGTACATCGTAGGACAACAAATTTCGGTCGATTTTTGGTCGATTTTCTTCCTTTACTGAAACTTCCGGTGATGTACTTCCTGTAATGGAAGTAATGCGCTATTGTATTTCTACGCTTATTACTTTCATTACAGGAAGTATATTTTAAGTGCTTATCTCATTTCATTACTGGTAAACTCAGTTTTTTATCGTTGAATTCTTTTTTATTGAATTGTTTAAGTCTATGGGTTACTTTTTTTCCGTCACTTTTGTATTTCATGTGTCGTTAAATTATTTATTTCTTTTACTGTTTGTCTTTTCGTTTAAACAATTATTTTTATTTTGTTTTTCCCCTTTCCCTGCTGTACATATTTATTCTGTCAGGCATTGACATCACAAGCTTCTTCAATGTATTTAATGGTATCTCCTGTCAAGCAGCTTGTATTTGTTCCCAAAGTGCGTCTTGCGAAGTAACATTAGATTTATCAATTTTTTTATCCAAAATATCCCATAGATGTTCAATAGAGTAGTTAAAAAAACTTGTTTAATAGAAAATAGGAAAAATGAAATATTACTTCTTTTTGATAGATTTCTTTTACACCTAGTTTTAAATAATCAGTATTTATTAGGAATTTACTTGGCTTTCCACCCTGTATTTGAATTTCAGTGAAGCTTTTAGGAAAATCCCCCTTGTTCTAATACTTTTGCACACTACCGGTAGTGTGCAAAAGTGTTAGGACAGGGGTGATTTTAAATTTTATTTTGATGCCACATAAAAGATAAAATAGTTCTTGTCCTAATACTTTTGCACATTACTATATATATATATATATATATATATACTAGGAAATTGCACGGAAAGTTACAAAATAATATGAACCGACATATTTATTGAAAGTTATTTGTTTTATGAATAAAAAAATATTGTTAAAACAAATCTAAGATCTAATGGAGATATCTCTCTGATATATAGTAGTTGCATTTTAAACCTACCGAAAGATAGATATTTTTTACTAAGATTTCTCGAATATTCAAGTCAGTTGATATGAATAAATGTACTGTTTAATTATAGAAAAAACAGGCTATGTACTTAAATACGAGTTTCTATAAAAACCGTTTATATATATATGTGCTTGTTTCATCGAATCTAGGTACCTCCAATTAATTGCTAAAAAAACAGCATGAAACAGCATAGTATGAATAAAAATGTTCATCAACTTAATAAAACAAACTTTTTCAATCAAAATATTTATATTATTATTAAGAGGAAAGATCAAATCAATTTTTAATTATTTTAAAAAAAATTTTAATCCCTGCTAACATTTTCGAAATTTTGATAGAAAATGTTGTTTTTATTTGAGTTAGCGGCTAAAAAAAAAGTTTACGGCTGTTTTACAATGGGTAACGTAATGATGACACAACCCACTTTTTTTTCCCGGTGACAAACACATCAATTTGGAAATTCTCGCAAAAATCAAATAATAGTCAGATTTGAATTAAACTTTCAGTACTCATTCACAAATGAATGAAATTAATTTTGAAATTATTATTTTTTTAAATATCTTGGTGAAAATATTTTTTTAACTCTGTTAACCCCCCTCTCTACGTAAATCCATGAAATTTTAATACATTTTAATTAGCTGTAAAAATATTTTTTATTAGTTAAATGCAGGACTCATTGGGGCTTGTAAATCATCTATGTTTTTTATTTTAAAGTGGACAACCTGACCGAAAATCTACTCTGAGTAGCAAGATAAAAATGCAATAAAACTCTGATATAATTTAATTTGATAAACTTTTAATTGCTGGAATAAATAATAATTATTAAGGATATTATAGTCTGAAGAAAAAAAAATCGTTTACTAATAAAATTTTGAAATAATTGTTTTTATTTTTTATTTTTTTATTATAATAATTCATAAAAGTGTTACAAATATTTTAAAAACCTTTTATAAAAACGTTGTTGAATTTCTTTTTTACTTATTATATAACTTATCGAAAATTGAAAAGTTTAATAAAAATCATTCACCAATTTTATTTTTAAAATAATTAAAAAAATAGATTTTGGTAATTTTTATTAAGTACGGTTCTCCATAGGGGTCATAACAGGTTTCCGTAGAGGTCGTATTGTTTTTAGAAGGTAACAAATGTTTGGATGAATTCCCCTTACATCGAAAACGACACAAACCACACTTTGATTCTAATTTCATTCTTTTTTATGAAAGTAAAATTATTCTAAAAGAAATTTAAATTTTTGATTTTTCAGAAAGCATATTAATAAATAATTTCAGAAAGATGTGTAATATTTAAACATAAAAATATTTAATATTTCAGAAAAAAGATTAATAAATAACATAATATAACTTAGTTCGGTTATATTAATTTAATTCTTTCTTATTAAATTATTTTAAAACAAATTTAAATTTTTATTTAGTCAGAAAGCATATTTTATTTATTCAGAATCTATATTTTTATTTATTCAGAATCTATATTTTATTTATTCAGAATCTATATTATTTTATTCAGAATCTATATTTTTATTTATTCAGAATCTATATTTTTTATTTATTCAGAATCTATATTTTTATTTATTCAGAATCTATATTTTTATTTAGTCAGAATCTATATTTTTATTTATTCAGAATCTATATTTTTATTTATTCAGAATCTATATTTTTATTTAGTCAGAATCTATATTTTTATTTATTCAGAATCTATATTTTTATTTATTCAGAATCTATATTATTTTATTCAGAATCTATATTTTTATTTATTCAGAATCTATATTATTTTATTCAGAATCTATATTTTTATTTATTCAGAATCTATATTTTTATTTATTCAGAATCTATATTATTTTATTCAGAATCTATATTTTTATTTATTCAGAATCTATATTTTTATTTATTCAGAATCTATTATTTTATTCAGAATCTATATTTTTATTTATTCAGAATCTATATTTTTATTTATTCAGAATATATTTTTATTTAGTCAGAATCTATAATTTTATTTATTCAGAATCTATATTTTTATTTATTCAGAATCTATATTATTTTATTCAGAATCTATATTTTTATTTATTCAGAATCTATATTTTTATTTATTCAGAATTTATATTTTTTATTTATTCAGAATCTATATTTTTATTTATTCAGAATCTATATTATTTTATTCAGAATCTATATTTTTATTTATTCAGAATCTATATTATTTTATTCAGAATCTATATTTTTATTTATTCAGAATCTATATTATTTTATTCAGAATCTATATTTTTATTTATTCAGAATCTATATTTTTATTTATTTTCAGAATTTATATTTTATTTAGTCAGAATCTATATTTTTATTTATTCAGAATCTATATTTTTTATTTATTCAGAATCTATATTATTTTATTCAGAATCTATATTTTTATTTATTCAGAATCTATATTTTTATTTATTCAGAATCTATATTTTTATTTGTAGAATCTATATTTTTATTTAGTCAGAATCTATATTTTTATTTATTCAGAATCTATATTTTTATTTATTCAGAATCTATATTATTTTATTCAGAATCTATATTTTTATTTATTCAGAATCTATATTTTTATTTATTCAGAATTTATATTTTTATTTATTCAGAATCTATATTTTTATTTATTCAGAATCTATATTTTATTCAGAATCTATATTTTTATTTATTCAGAATCTATATTATTTTTATTACAGAATCTATATTTTTATTTATTCAGAATCTATATTATTTTATTTTCAGAATCTATATTTTTATTTATTCAGAATCTATATTTTTATTTATTCAGAATTTATATTTTTATTTAGTCAGAATCTATATTTTTATTTATTCAGAATCTATATTTTTATTTATTCAGAATCTATATTATTTTATTCAGAATCTATATTTTTATTTATTCAGAATCTATATTTTTATTTATTCAGAATCTATATTTTTATTTATTCAGAATCTATATTTTTATTTAGTCAGAATCTATATTTTTATTTATTCAGAATCTATATTTTTTATTTATTCAGAATCTATATTATTTTATTCCAGAATCTATATTTTATTTATTCAGAATCTATATTTTATTTATTCAGAATTTATATTTTTATTTATTCAGAATCTATATTTTTATTTATTCAGAATCTATATTATTTTATTCAGAATCTATATTTTTATTTATTGAGAATCTATATTTTTATTTATTCAGAATCTATATTTTTATTTAGTCAGAATCTATATTTTTATTTATTCAGAATCTATATTTTTATTTATTCAGAATCTATATTATTTTATTCAGAATCTATATTTTTATTTATTCAGAATCTATATTTTTATTTAGTCAGAATCTATATTTTTATTTATTCAGAATCTATATTTTTATTTATTCAGAATCTATGTTATTTTATTCAGAATCTATATTTTTATTTATTCTGAATCTATATTTTATTTATTCAGAATCTATATTTTTATTTATTCAGAATCTATATTTTTATTTATTCAGAATCTATATTATTTTTATTCAGAGTCTATATTTTTTATTTATTCAGAATCTATATTTTTATTTATTCAGAATTTATATTTTTATTTAGTCAGAATCTATATTTTTATTTATTCAGAATCTATATTTTTATTTATTCAGAATCTATATTTTTATTTATTTCAGAATTTATATTTTTATTTTATTCAGAATCTATATTATTTTATTCAGAATCTATATTTTTTATTTATTCAGAATCTATATTTTTGTTATTCAGAATCTATATTTTATTTATTCAGAATCTATATTTTTATTTGTTCAGAATCTATATTATTTTATTCAGAATCTATATTTTTATTTAGTCAG
>JBBBDQ010025604.1:0-20905 GCA_037127315.1 Ascarosepion bandense
CTTTCAAGCCTTAAAGGCCTTCTGTCATGTTTCATCTTTACAGAAGGCAGATCAAACTAAAAGTAGAGTATTGGTGCCATGTCTGGTTTGGAGCTTCCCAATTCTCACTTTCAAGCCTTAAAGGCCTTCTGTCATGTTTCATCTTTACAGAAGACAGATCAAGCTTAAAATAGAATATTGGTGCCATGTCTGGTTTGGAGCTTCCCAATTCTCACTTTCAAGCCTTAAAGGCCTTCTGTCATGTTTCATCTTTACAGAAGGCAGATCAAACTAAAAATAGAGTATTGGTGCCATGTCTTGTTTGGAGCTTCCCAATTCTCACTTTTAAGCCTTAAATGCCTTCTGTCATGTTTCATCTTTACAGAAGGCAGATCAGACTAAAAATAGAGTATTGTTGCCATGTCTGGTTTGGAGCTTCCCAATTCTCACTTTCAAGCCTTAAAGGCCTTCTGTCATGTTTCATCTTAACAGAAGGCAGATCAAAATAAAAATAGAGTATTGGTGCCATGTCTGGTTTGGAGCTTCCCAATTCTCACTTTCAAGCCTTTAATAGACCTTCTGTCATGTTTCATCTTTACAGAAGGCAGATCAGACTAAAAATAGTATTGGTGCCATGTCTGGTTTGAAGCTTCCCAATTCTCACTTTCAAGCCTTAAAGGCCTTCTGTCATGTTTCATCTTTACAGAAGGCAGATCAAACTAAAAATAGAGTATTGTTGCCATGTCTGGTTTGGAGCTTCCCAATTCTCACTTTTAAGCCTTAAATGCCTTCTGTCATGTTTCATCTTTACAGAAGGCAGATCAGACTAAAAATAGAGTATTGTTGCCATGTCTGGTTTGGAGCTTCCCAATTCTCACTTTCAAGCCTTAAAGGCCTTCTGTCATGTTTCATCTTAACAGAAGGCAGATCAAACTAAAAATAGAGTATTGGTGCCATGTCTGGTTTGGAGCTTCCCAATTCTCACTTTCAAGCCTTTAATAGACCTTCTGTCATGTTTCATCTTTACAGAAGATAGATCAAACTTAAAATAAAGTATTGGTGCCATATCTGGTTTGGAGCTTCCCAATTCTCACTTTCAAGCCTTAAAGGCCTTCTGTCATGTTTCATTTTTACAGAAGGCAGATCAAACTAAAAATAGAGTATCGGTGCCATGCCTGGTTTGGAGCTACGCAATTCTCACTTTCAAGCCTTAAAGGCCTTCTGTCATGTTTCATCTTTACAGAAGGCAGATCAAACTAAAAGTAGAGTATTGATGCCATGTCTGGTTTGGAGCTTCCCAATTCTCACTTTCAAGCCTTAAAGGCCTTCTGTCATGTTTCATCTTTACAGAAGGCAGATCAGACTAAAAATAGAGTATTGTTGCCATGTCTGGTTTGGAGCTTCCCAATTCTCACTTTCAAGCCTTAAAGGCCTTCTGTCATGTTTCATCTTTACAGAAGGCAGATCAAAATAAAAATAGAGTATCGGTGCCATGTCTGGTTTGGAGCTTCCCAATTCTCGCTTTCAAGCCTTAAAGGCCTTCTGTCATGTTTCATCTTTACAGAAGGCAGATCAAACTAAAAGTAGAGTATTGGTGCCATGTCTGGTTTGGAGCTTCCCAATTCTCACTTTCAAGCCTTAAAGGCCTTCTGTCATGTTTCATCTTTACAGAAGACAGATCAAGCTTAAAATAGAATATTGGTGCCATGTCTGGTTTGGAGCTTCCCAATTCTCACTTTCAAGCCTTAAAGGCCTTCTGTCATGTTTCATCTTTACAGAAGGCAGATCAAACTAAAAATAGAGTATTGGTGCCATGTCTTGTTTGGAGCTTCCCAATTCTCACTTTTAAGCCTTAAATGCCTTCTGTCATGTTTCATCTTTACAGAAGGCAGATCAGACTAAAAATAGAGTATTGTTGCCATGTCTGGTTTGGAGCTTCCCAATTCTCACTTTCAAGCCTTAAAGGCCTTCTGTCATGTTTCATCTTTACAGAAGGCAGATCAAAATAAAAATAGAGTATCTGTGCCATGTCTGGTTTGGAGCTTCCCAATTCTCACTTTCAAGCCTTAAAGGCCTTCTGTCATGTTTCATCTTTACAGAAGGCAGATCAAACTAAAAGTAGAGTATTGGTGCCATGTCTGGTTTGGAGCTTCCCAATTCTCACTTTCAAGCCTTAAAGGCCTTCTGTCATGTTTCATCTTTACAGAAGGCAGATCAAAATAAAAATAGAGCATCGGTGCCATGTCTGGTTTGGAGCTTCCCAATTCTCACTTTCAAGCCTTAAAGGCCTTCTGTCATGTTTCATCTTTACAGAAGGCAGATCAAACTAAAAATAGAGTATTGGTGCCATGTCTTGTTTGGAGCTTCCCAATTCTCACTTTTAAGCCTTAAATGCCTTCTGTCATGTTTCATCTTTACAGAAGGCAGATCAGACTAAAAATAGAGTATTGTTGCCATGTCTGGTTTGGAGCTTCCCAATTCTCACTTTCAAGCCTTAAAGGCCTTCTGTCATGTTTCATCTTAACAGAAGGCAGATCAAACTAAAAATAGAGTATTGGTGCCATGTCTGGTTTGGAGCTTCCCAATTCTCACTTTCAAGCCTTTAATAGACCTTCTGTCATGTTTCATCTTTACAGAAGATAGATCAAACTTAAAATAAAGTATTGGTGCCATATCTGGTTTGGAGCTTCCCAATTCTCACTTTCAAGCCTTAAAGGCCTTCTGTCATGTTTCATTTTTACAGAAGGCAGATCAAACTAAAAATAGAGTATCGGTGCCATATCTGGTTTGGAGCTTCGCAATTCTCACTTTCAAGCCTTAAAGGCCTTCTGTCATGTTTCATCTTTACAGAAGGCAGATCAAACTAAAAGTAGAGTATTGATGCCATGTCTGGTTTGGAGCTTCCCAATTCTCACTTTCAAGCCTTAAAGGCCTTCTGTCATGTTTCATCTTTACAGAAGGCAGATCAGACTAAAAATAGAGTATTGTTGCCATGTCTGGTTTGGAGCTTCCCAATTCTGACTTTCAAGCCTTAAAGGCCTTCTGTCATGTTTCATCTTTACAGAAGGCAGATCAAAATAAAAATAGAGTATCGGTGCCATGTCTGGTTTGGAGCTTCCCAATTCTCACTTTCAAGCCTTAAAGGCCTTCTGTCATGTTTCATCTTTACAGAAGGCAGATCAAACTAAAAGTAGAGTATTGGTGCCATGTCTGGTTTGGAGCTTCCCAATTCTCACTTTCAAGCCTTAAAGGCCTTCTGTCATGTTTCATCTTTACAGAAGGCAGATCAAACTAAAAATAGAGTATTGGTGCCATGTCTTGTTTGGAGCTTCCCAATTCTCACTTTTAAGCCTTAAATGCCTTCTGTCATGTTTCATCGTTACAGAAGGTAGATCAGACTAAAAATAGAGTATTGTTGCCATGTCTGGTTTGGAGCTTCCCAATTCTCACTTTCAAGCCTTAAAGGCCTTCTGTCATGTTTCATCTTTACAGAAGGCAGATCAGACTAAAAATAGAGTATTGTTGCCATGTCTGGTTTGGAGCTTCCCAATTCTCACTTTCAAGCCTTAAAGGCCTTCTGTCATGTTTCATCTTTACAGAAGGCAGATCAAAATAAAAATAGAGTATCGGTGCCATGTCTGGTTTGGAGCTTCCCAATTCTCACTTTCAAGCCTTAAAGGCCTTCTGTCATGTTTCATCTTTACAGAAGGCAGATCAAACTAAAAGTAGAGTATTGGTGCCATGTCTGGTTTGGAGCTTCCCAATTCTCACTTTCAAGCCTTAAAGGCCTTCTGTCATGTTTCATCTTTACAGAAGGCAGATCAAAATAAAAATAGAGCATCGGTGCCATGTCTGGTTTGGAGCTTCCCAATTCTCACTTTCAAGCCTTAAAGGCCTTCTGTCATGTTTCATCTTTACAGAAGGCAGATCAAACTAAAAGTAGAGTATTGGTGCCATGTCTGGTTTGGAGCTTCCCAATTCTCACTTTCAAGCCTTAAAGGCCTTCTGTCATGTTTCATCTTTACAGAAGGCAGATCAGACTAAAAATAGAGTATTGTTGCCATATCTGGTTTGGAGCTTCCCAATTCTCACTTTCAAGCCTTAAAGGCCTTCTGTCATGTTTCATCTTAACAGAAGGCAGATCAAACTAAAAATAGAGTATTGGTGCCATGTCTGGTTTGGAGCTTCCCAATTCTCACTTTCAAGCCTTAAAGGCCTTCTGTCATGTTTCATCTTTACAGAAGGCAGATCAAACTAAAAGTAGAGTATTGGTGCCATGTCTGGTTTGGAGCTTCACTATTCTCACTTTCAAGCATTAAAGGCCTTCTGTCATGTTTCATCTTTACAGAAGGCAGATCAGACTAAAAATAGAGTATTGGTGCCATGTCTGGTTTGGAGCTTCCCAATTCTCACTTTCAAGCCTTAAAGGCCTTCTGTCATGTTTCATCTTTACAGAAGGCAGATCAAACTAAAAGTAGAGTATTGGTGCCATGTCTGGTTTGGAGCTTCCCAATTCTCACTTTCTAGCCTTAAAGGCCTTCTGTCATGTTTCATCTTTACAGAAGGCAGATCAAACTAAAAGTAGAGTATTGGTGCCATGTCTGGTTTGGAGCTTCCCAATTCTCACTTTCAAGCCTTAAAGGCCTTCTGTCATGTTTCATCTTTACAGAAGGCAGATCAGACTAAAAATAGAGTATTGTTGCCATATCTGGTTTGGAGCTTCCCAATTCTCACTTTCAAGCCTTAAAGGCCTTCTGTCATGTTTCATCTTAACAGAAGGCAGATCAAACTAAAAATAGAGTATTGGTGCCATGTCTGGTTTGGAGCTTCCCAATTCTCACTTTCAAGCCTTAAAGGCCTTCTGTCATGTTTCATCTTTACAGAAGGCAGATCAAACTAAAAGTAGAGTATTGGTGCCATGTCTGGTTTGGAGCTTCACAATTCTCACTTTCAAGCATTAAAGGCCTTCTGTCATGTTTCATCTTTACAGAAGGCAGATCAGACTAAAAATAGAGTATTGGTGCCATGTCTGGTTTGGAGCTTCCCAATTCTCACTTTCAAGCCTTAAAGGCCTTCTGTCATGTTTCATCTTTACAGAAGGCAGATCAAACTAAAAGTAGAGTATTGGTGCCATGTCTGGTTTGGAGCTTCCCAATTCTCACTTTCTAGCCTTAAAGGCCTTCTGTCATGTTTCATCTTTACAGAAAGCAGATCAGACAAAAATAGTGTACTGGTGCCATGTGTTGTTTGGAGCTTCCCAAATTCTCACTTTCAAGCCTTTAAAAGGCCTTCTCTCATGTTTCATCTTTACAGAAGGCAGATCAAAATAAAATAGAGTATTGGTGCCATGTCTTGTTTGGAGCTTCCCAATTCTCACTTTTAAGCCTTAAATGCCTTCTGTCATGTTTCATCTTTACAGAAGGCAGATCAGACTAAAAATAGAGTAT
Source organism: Ascarosepion bandense (assembly GCA_037127315.1). NCBI lineage: Eukaryota > Metazoa > Mollusca > Cephalopoda > Sepiida > Sepiidae > Ascarosepion > Ascarosepion bandense. The sequence continues at coordinate 5,427 of JBBBDQ010025604.1, forward strand.
TGTTGCCATGTCTGGTTTGGAGCTTCCCAATTCTCACTTTCAAGCCTTAAAGGCCTTCTGTCATGTTTCATCTTTACAGAAGGCAGATCAAAATAAAAATAGAGTATCGGTGCCATGTCTGGTTTGGAGCTTCCCAATTCTCACTTTCTAGCCTTAAAGGCCTTCTGTCATGTTTCATCTTTACAGAAAGCAGATCAGACTAAAATAGTGTATTGGTGCCATGTCTTGTTTGGAGCTTCCCAAATTCTCACTTTCAAGCCTTTAAAAGGCCTTCTCTCATGTTTCATCTTTACAGAAGGCAGATCAAACTAAAAATAGAGTATTGGTGCCATGTCTTGTTTGGAGCTTCCCAATTCTCACTTTTAAGCCTTAAATGCCTTCTGTCATGTTTCATCTTTACAGAAGGCAGATCAGACTAAAAATAGAGTATTGGTGCCATGTCTGGTTTGGAGCTTCCCAATTTTCACTTTCAAGCCTTAAAGGCCTTCTGTCATGTTTCATCTTTACAGAAGGCAGATCAAACTAAAAGTAGAGTATTGGTGCCATGTCTGGTTTGGAGCTTCCCAATTCTCACTTTCTAGCCTTAAAGGCCTTCTGTCATGTTTCATCTTTACAGAAAGCAGATCAGACTAAAATAGTGTATTGGTGCCATGTCTTGTTTGGAGCTTCCCAAATTCTCACTTTCAAGCCTTTAAAAGGCCTTCTCTCATGTTTCATCTTTACAGAAGGCAGATCAAACTAAAAATAGAGTATTGGTGACATGTCTTGTTTGGAGCTTCCCAATTCTCACTTTTAAGCCTTAAATGCCTTCTGTCATGTTTCATCTTTACAGAAGGCAGATCAGACTAAAAATAGAGTATTGTTGCCATGTCTGGTTTGGAGCTTCCCAATTCTCACTTTCAAGCCTTAAAGGCCTTCTGTCATGTTTCATCTTTACAGAAGGCAGATCAAAATAAAAATAGAGTATCGGTGCCATGTCTGGTTTGGAGCTTCCCAATTCTCACTTTCTAGCCTTAAAGGCCTTCTGTCATGTTTCATCTTTACAGAAAGCAGATCAGACTAAAATAGTGTATTGGTGCCATGTCTTGTTTGGAGCTTCCCAAATTCTCACTTTCAAGCCTTTAAAAGGCCTTCTGTCATGGTTCATCTTTACAGAAGGCAGATCAAACTAAAAATATAGTATTGGTGCCATGTCTTGTTTGGAGCTTCCCAATTCTCACTTTTAAGCCTTAAATGCCTTCTGTCATGTTTCATCTTTACAGAAGGCAGATCAGACTAAAAATAGAGTATTGGTGCCATGTCTGGTTTGGAGCTTCCCAATTCTCACTTTCAAGCCTTAAAGGCCTTCTGTCATGTTTCATCTTTACAGAAGGCAGATCAAACTAAAAATAGAGTATTGGTGCCATGTCTTGTTTGGAGCTTCCCAATTCTCACTTTTAAGCCTTAAATGCCTTCTGTCATGTTTCATCTTTACAGAAGGCAGATCAGACTAAAAATAGAGTATTGTTGCCATGTCTGGTTTGGAGCTTCCCAATTCTCACTTTCAAGCCTTAAAGGCCTTCTGTCATGTTTCATCTTTACAGAAGGCAGATCAAAATAAAAATAGAGTATCGGTGCCATGTCTGGTTTGGAGCTTCCCAATTCTCACTTTCAAGCCTTAAAGGCCTTCTGTCATGTTTCATCTTTACAGAAGGCAGATCAAACTAAAAGTAGAGTATTGGTGCCATGTCTGGTTTGGAGCTTCCCAATTCTCACTTTCAAGCCTTAAAGGCCTTCTGTCATGTTTCATCTTTACAGAAGGCAGATCAGACTAAAAATAGAGCATCGGTGCCATGTCTGGTTTGGAGCTTCCCAATTCTCACTTTCAAGCCTTAAAGGCCTTCTGTCATGTTTCATCTTTACAGAAGGCAGATCAAACTAAAAGTAGAGTATTGGTGCCATGTCTGGTTTGGAGCTTCCCAATTCTCACTTTCAAGCCTTAAAGGCCTTCTGTCATGTTTCATCTTTACAGAAGGCAGATCAAACTAAAAGTAGAGTATTGGTGCCATGTCTGGTTTGGAGCTTCACAATTCTCACTTTCTAGCCTTAAAGGCCTTCTGTCATGTTTCATCTTTACAGAAAGCAGATCAGACAAAAATAGTGTACTGGTGCCATGTCTTGTTTGGAGCTTCCCAAATTCTCACTTTCAAGCCTTTAAAAGGCCTTCTCTCATGTTTCATCTTTACAGAAGGCAGATCAAACTAAAAATAGAGTATTGGTGCCATGTCTTGTTTGGAGCTTCCCAATTCTCACTTTTAAGCCTTAAATGCCTTCTGTCATGTTTCATCTTTACAGAAGGCAGATCAGACTAAAAATAGAGTATTGTTGCCATGTCTGGTTTGGAGCTTCCCAATTCTCACTTTCAAGCCTTAAAGGCCTTCTGTCATGTTTCATCTTTACAGAAGGCAGATCAAAATAAAAATAGAGTATCGGTGCCATGTCTGGTTTGGAGCTTCCCAATTCTCACTTTCTAGCCTTAAAGGCCTTCTGTCATGTTTCATCTTTACAGAAAGCAGATCAGACTAAAATAGTGTATTGGTGCCATGTCTTGTTTGGAGCTTCCCAAATTCTCACTTTCAAGCCTTTAAAAGGCCTTCTCTCATGTTTCATCTTTACAGAAGGCAGATCAAACTAAAAATAGAGTATTGGTGCCATGTCTTGTTTGGAGCTTCCCAATTCTCACTTTTAAGCCTTAAATGCCTTCTGTCATGTTTCATCTTTACAGAAGGCAGATCAGACTAAAAATAGAGTATTGGTGCCATGTCTGGTTTGGAGCTTCCCAATTTTCACTTTCAAGCCTTAAAGGCCTTCTGTCATGTTTCATCTTTACAGAAGGCAGATCAAACTAAAAGTAGAGTATTGGTGCCATGTCTGGTTTGGAGCTTCCCAATTCTCACTTTCTAGCCTTAAAGGCCTTCTGTCATGTTTCATCTTTACAGAAAGCAGATCAGACTAAAATAGTGTATTGGTGCCATGTCTTGTTTGGAGCTTCCCAAATTCTCACTTTCAAGCCTTTAAAAGGCCTTCTCTCATGTTTCATCTTTACAGAAGGCAGATCAAACTAAAAATAGAGTATTGGTGACATGTCTTGTTTGGAGCTTCCCAATTCTCACTTTTAAGCCTTAAATGCCTTCTGTCATGTTTCATCTTTACAGAAGGCAGATCAGACTAAAAATAGAGTATTGTTGCCATGTCTGGTTTGGAGCTTCCCAATTCTCACTTTCAAGCCTTAAAGGCCTTCTGTCATGTTTCATCTTTACAGAAGGCAGATCAAAATAAAAATAGAGTATCGGTGCCATGTCTGGTTTGGAGCTTCCCAATTCTCACTTTCTAGCCTTAAAGGCCTTCTGTCATGTTTCATCTTTACAGAAAGCAGATCAGACTAAAATAGTGTATTGGTGCCATGTCTTGTTTGGAGCTTCCCAAATTCTCACTTTCAAGCCTTTAAAAGGCCTTCTGTCATGGTTCATCTTTACAGAAGGCAGATCAAACTAAAAATATAGTATTGGTGCCATGTCTTGTTTGGAGCTTCCCAATTCTCACTTTTAAGCCTTAAATGCCTTCTGTCATGTTTCATCTTTACAGAAGGCAGATCAGACTAAAAATAGAGTATTGGTGCCATGTCTGGTTTGGAGCTTCCCAATTCTCACTTTCAAGCCTTAAAGGCCTTCTGTCATGTTTCATCTTTACAGAAGGCAGATCAAACTAAAAATAGAGTATTGGTGCCATGTCTTGTTTGGAGCTTCCCAATTCTCACTTTTAAGCCTTAAATGCCTTCTGTCATGTTTCATCTTTACAGAAGGCAGATCAGACTAAAAATAGAGTATTGTTGCCATGTCTGGTTTGGAGCTTCCCAATTCTCACTTTCAAGCCTTAAAGGCCTTCTGTCATGTTTCATCTTTACAGAAGGCAGATCAAAATAAAAATAGAGTATCGGTGCCATGTCTGGTTTGGAGCTTCCCAATTCTCACTTTCAAGCCTTAAAGGCCTTCTGTCATGTTTCATCTTTACAGAAGGCAGATCAAACTAAAAGTAGAGTATTGGTGCCATGTCTGGTTTGGAGCTTCCCAATTCTCACTTTCAAGCCTTAAAGGCCTTCTGTCATGTTTCATCTTTACAGAAGGCAGATCAAAATAAAAATAGAGCATCGGTGCCATGTCTGGTTTGGAGCTTCCCAATTCTCACTTTCAAGCCTTAAAGGCCTTCTGTCATGTTTCATCTTTACAGAAGGCAGATCAAACTAAAAGTAGAGTATTGGTGCCATGTCTGGTTTGGAGCTTCCCAATTCTCACTTTCAAGCCTTAAAGGCCTTCTGTCATGTTTCATCTTTACAGAAGGCAGATCAGACTAAAAATAGAGTATTGTTGCCATATCTGGTTTGGAGCTTCCCAATTCTCACTTTCAAGCCTTAAAGGCCTTCTGTCATGTTTCATCTTAACAGAAGGCAGATCAAACTAAAAATAGAGTATTGGTGCCATGTCTGGTTTGGAGCTTCCCAATTCTCACTTTCAAGCCTTAAAGGCCTTCTGTCATGTTTCATCTTTACAGAAGGCAGATCAAACTAAAAGTAGAGTATTGGTGCCATGTCTGGTTTGGAGCTTCACAATTCTCACTTTCAAGCATTAAAGGCCTTCTGTCATGTTTCATCTTTACAGAAGGCAGATCAGACTAAAAATAGAGTATTGGTGCCATGTCTGGTTTGGAGCTTCCCAATTCTCACTTTCAAGCCTTAAAGGCCTTCTGTCATGTTTCATCTTTACAGAAGGCAGATCAAACTAAAAGTAGAGTATTGGTGCCATGTCTGGTTTGGAGCTTCCCAATTCTCACTTTCTAGCCTTAAAGGCCTTCTGTCATGTTTCATCTTTACAGAAAGCAGATCAGACTAAAATAGTGTATTGGTGCCATGTCTTGTTTGGAGCTTCCCAAATTCTCACTTTCAAGCCTTTAAAAGGCCTTCTCTCATGTTTCATCTTTACAGAAGGCAGATCAAACTAAAAATAGAGTATTGGTGCCATGTCTTGTTTGGAGCTTCCCAATTCTCACTTTTAAGCCTTAAATGCCTTCTGTCATGTTTCATCTTTACAGAAGGCAGATCAGACTAAAAATAGAGTATTGTTGCCATGTCTGGTTTGGAGCTTCCCAATTCTCACTTTCAAGCCTTAAAGGCCTTCTGTCATGTTTCATCTTTACAGAAGGCAGATCAAAATAAAAATAGAGTATCGGTGCCATGTCTGGTTTGGAGCTTCCCAATTCTCACTTTCAAGCCTTAAAGGCCTTCTGTCATGTTTCATCTTTACAGAAGGCAGATCAAACTAACAGTAGAGTATTGGTGCCATGTCTGGTTTGGAGCTTCCCAATTCTCACTTTCAAGCCTTAAAGGCCTTCTGTCATGTTTCATCTTTACAGAAGGCAGATCAAAATAAAAATAGAGTATCGGTGCCATGTCTGGTTTGGAGCTTCCCAATTCTCACTTTCAAGCCTTAAAGGCCTTCTGTCATGTTTCATCTTTACAGAAGGCAGATCAAACTAAAAGTAGAGTATTGGTGCCATGTCTGGTTTGGAGCTTCCCAATTCTCACTTTCAAGCCTTAAAGGCCTTCTGTCATGTTTCATCTTTACAGAAGGCAGATCAAACTAAAAGTAGAGTATTGGTGCCATGTCTGGTTTGGAGCTTCCCAATTCTCACTTTCAAGCCTTAAAAGCCTTCTGTCATGTTTCATCTTTACAGAAGGCAGATCAGACTAAAAAGAGAGTATCGGTGCCATGTCTGGTTTGGAGCTTCCCAATTCTCACTTTCAAGCCTTAAAGGCCTTCTGTCATGTTTCATCTTTACAGAAGGCAGATCAAACTAAAAGTAGAGTATTGGTGCCATGTCTGGTTTGGAGCTTCCCAATTCTCACTTTCAAGCCTTAAAGGCCTTCTGTCATGTTTCATCTTAACAGAAGGCAGATCAAACTAAAAATAGAGTATTGGTGCCATGTCTAGTTTGGAGCTTCGCAATTCTCACTTTCAAGCCTTAAAGGCCTTCTCCCATGTTTCCTCTTTACAGAAAACAGATCAAACTAAAAATAGAGTATTGGTGCCATGTCTGGTTTGGAGCTTCCCAATTCTCACTTTCAAGCCTTAAAGGCCTTCTGTCATGTTTCATCTTTACAGAAGGCAGATCAAACTAAAAGTAGAGTATTGATGCCATGTCTGGTTTGGAGCTTCCCAATTCTCACTTTCAAGCCTTAAAGTCCTTCTGTCATGTTTCATCTTTACAGAAGGCAGATCAGACTAAAAATAGAGTATTGGTGCCATGTCTGGTTTGGAGCTTCCCAATTTTCACTTTCAAGCCTTAAAGGCCTTCTGTCATGTTTCATCTTTACAGAAGGCAGACCAAACTAAAAGTAGAGTATTGGTGCCATGTCTGGTTTGGAGCTTCCCAATTCTCACTTTCTAGCCTTAAAGGCCTTCTGTCATGTTTCATCTTTACAGAAAGCAGATCAGACTAAAATAGTGTATTGGTGCCATGTCTTGTTTGGAGCTTCCCAAATTCTCACTTTCAAGCCTTTAAAAGGCCTTCTCTCATGTTTCATCTTTACAGAAGGCAGATCAAACTAAAAATAGAGTATTGGTGACATGTCTTGTTTGGAGCTTCCCAATTCTCACTTTTAAGCCTTAAATGCCTTCTGTCATGTTTCATCTTTACAGAAGGCAGATCAGACTAAAAATAGAGTATTGTTGCCATGTCTGGTTTGGAGCTTCCCAATTCTCACTTTCAAGCCTTAAAGGCCTTCTGTCATGTTTCATCTTTACAGAAGGCAGATCAAAATAAAAATAGAGTATCGGTGCCATGTCTGGTTTGGAGCTTCCCAATTCTCACTTTCTAGCCTTAAAGGCCTTCTGTCATGTTTCATCTTTACAGAAAGCAGATCAGACTAAAATAGTGTATTGGTGCCATGTCTTGTTTGGAGCTTCCCAAATTCTCACTTTCAAGCCTTTAAAAGGCCTTCTGTCATGGTTCATCTTTACAGAAGGCAGATCAAACTAAAAATAGAGTATTGGTGCCATGTCTTGTTTGGAGCTTCCCAATTCTCACTTTTAAGCCTTAAATGCCTTCTGTCATGTTTCATCTTTACAGAAGGCAGATCAGACTAAAAATAGAGTATTGGTGCCATGTCTGGTTTGGAGCTTCCCAATTCTCACTTTCAAGCCTTAAAGGCCTTCTGTCATGTTTCATCTTTACAGAAGGCAGATCAAACTAAAAATAGAGTATTGGTGCCATGTCTTGTTTGGAGCTTCCCAATTCTCACTTTTAAGCCTTAAATGCCTTCTGTCATGTTTCATCTTTACAGAACGCAGATCAGACTAAAAATAGAGTATTGTTGCCATGTCTGGTTTGGAGCTTCCCAATTCTCACTTTCAAGCCTTAAAGGCCTTCTGTCATGTTTCATCTTTACAGAAGGCAGATCAAAATAAAAATAGAGTATCGGTGCCATGTCTGGTTTGGAGCTTCCCAATTCTCACTTTCAAGCCTTAAAGGCCTTCTGTCATGTTTCATCTTTACAGAAGGCAGATCAAACTAAAAGTAGAGTATTGGTGCCATGTCTGGTTTGGAGCTTCCCAATTCTCACTTTCAAGCCTTAAAGGCCTTCTGTCATGTTTCATCTTTACAGAAGGCAGATCAAAATAAAAATAGAGCATCGGTGCCATGTCTGGTTTGGAGCTTCCCAATTCTCACTTTCAAGCCTTAAAGTCCTTCTGTCATGTTTCATCTTTACAGAAGGCAGATCAAACTAAAAGTAGAGTATTGGTGCCATGTCTGGTTTGGAGCTTCCCAATTCTCACTTTCTAGCCTTAAAGGCCTTCTGTCATGTTTCATCTTTACAGAAAGCAGATCAGACTAAAATAGTGTATTGGTGCCATGTCTTGTTTGGAGCTTCCCAAATTCTCACTTTCAAGCCTTTAAAAGGCCTTCTCTCATGTTTCATCTTTACAGAAGGCAGATCAAACTAAAAATAGAGTATTGGTGACATGTCTTGTTTGGAGCTTCCCAATTCTCACTTTTAAGCCTTAAATGCCTTCTGTCATGTTTCATCTTTACAGAAGGCAGATCAGACTAAAAATAGAGTATTGTTGCCATGTCTGGTTTGGAGCTTCCCAATTCTCACTTTCAAGCCTTAAAGGCCTTCTGTCATGTTTCATCTTTACAGAAGGCAGATCAAAATAAAAATAGAGTATCGGTGCCATGTCTGGTTTGGAGCTTCCCAATTCTCACTTTCTAGCCTTAAAGGCCTTCTGTCATGTTTCATCTTTACAGAAAGCAGATCAGACTAAAATAGTGTATTGGTGCCATGTCTTGTTTGGAGCTTCCCAAATTCTCACTTTCAAGCCTTTAAAAGGCCTTCTGTCATGGTTCATCTTTACAGAAGGCAGATCAAACTAAAAATAGAGTATTGGTGCCATGTCTTGTTTGGAGCTTCACAATTCTCACTTTCAAGCATTAAAGGCCTTCTGTCATGTTTCATCTTTACAGAAGGCAGATCAGACTAAAAATAGAGTATTGGTGCCATGTCTGGTTTGGAGCTTCCCAATTCTCACTTTCAAGCCTTAAAGGCCTTCTGTCATGTTTCATCTTTACAGAAGGCAGATCAAACTAAAAGTAGAGTATTGGTGCCATGTCTGGTTTGGAGCTTCCCAATTCTCACTTTCTAGCCTTAAAGGCCTTCTGTCATGTTTCATCTTTACAGAAAGCAGATCAGACTAAAATAGTGTATTGGTGCCATGTCTTGTTTGGAGCTTCCCAAATTCTCACTTTCAAGCCTTTAAAAGGCCTTCTCTCATGTTTCATCTTTACAGAAGGCAGATCAAACTAAAAATAGAGTATTGGTGCCATGTCTTGTTTGGAGCTTCCCAATTCTCACTTTTAAGCCTTAAATGCCTTCTGTCATGTTTCATCTTTACAGAAGGCAGATCAAACTAAAAGTAGAGTATTGGTGCCATGTCTGGTTTGGAGCTTCCCAATTCTCACTTTCAAGCCTTAAAGGCCTTCTGTCATGTTTCATCTTTACAGAAGGCAGATCAAACTAAAAGTAGAGTATTGGTGCCATGTCTGGTTTGGAGCTTCCCAATTCTCACTTTCAAGACTTAAAAGCCTTCTGTCATGTTTCATCTTTACAGAAGGCAGATCAGACTAAAAAGAGAGTATCGGTGCCATGTCTGGTTTGGAGCTTCCCAATTCTCACTTTCAAGCCTTAAAGGCCTTCTGTCATGTTTCATCTTTACAGAAGGCAGATCAAACTAAAAGTAGAGTATTGGTGCCATGTCTGGTTTGGAGCTTCCCAATTCTCACTTTCAAGCCTTAAAGGCCTTCTGTCATGTTTCATCTTAACAGAAGGCAGATCAAACTAAAAATAGAGTATTGGTGCCATGTCTAGTTTGGAGCTTCGCAATTCTCACTTTCAAGCCTTAAAGGCCTTCTCCCATGTTTCCTTTTTACAGAAAACAGATCAAACTAAAAATAGAGTATTGGTGCCATGTCTGGTTTGGAGCTTCCCAATTCTCACTTTCAAGCCTTAAAGGCCTTCTGTCATGTTTCATCTTTACAGAAGGCAGATCAAACTAAAAGTAGAGTATTGATGCCATGTCTGGTTTGGAGCTTCCCAATTCTCACTTTCAAGCCTTAAAGTCCTTCTGTCATGTTTCATCTTTACAGAAGGCAGATCAGACTAAAAATAGAGTATTGGTGCCATGTCTGGTTTGGAGCTTCCCAATTCTCACTTTCAAGCCTTAAAGGCCTTCTGTCATGTTTCATCTTTACAGAAGGCAGATCAAACTAAAAGTAGAGTATTGGTGCCATGTCTGGTTTGGAGCTTCCCAATTCTCACTTTCTAGCCTTAAAGGCCTTCTGTCATGTTTCATCTTTACAGAAAGCAGATCAGACTAAAATAGTGTATTGGTGCCATGTCTTGTTTGGAGCTTCCCAAATTCTCACTTTCAAGCCTTTAAAAGGCCTTCTCTCATGTTTCATCTTTACAGAAGGCAGATCAAACTAAAAATAGAGTATTGGTGCCATGTCTTGTTTGGAGCTTCCCAATTCTCACTTTTAAGCCTTAAATGCCTTCTGTCATGTTTCATCTTTACAGAAGGCAGATCAGACTAAAAATAGAGTATTGTTGCCATGTCTGGTTTGGAGCTTCCCAATTCTCACTTTCAAGCCTTAAAGGCCTTCTGTCATGTTTCATCTTTACAGAAGGCAGATCAAAATAAAAATAGAGTATCGGTGCCATGTCTGGTTTGGAGCTTCCCAATTCTCACTTTCAAGCCTTAAAGGCCTTCTGTCATGTTTCATCTTTACAGAAGGCAGATCAAACTAAAAGTAGAGTATTGGTGCCATGTCTGGTTTGGAGCTTCCCAATTCTCACTTTCAAGCCTTAAAGGCCTTCTGTCATGTTTCATCTTTACAGAAGGCAGATCAAAATAAAAATAGAGTATCGGTGCCATGTCTGGTTTGGAGCTTCCCAATTCTCACTTTCAAGCCTTAAAGGCCTTCTGTCATGTTTCATCTTTACAGAAGGCAGATCAAACTAAAAGTAGAGTATTGGTGCCATGTCTGGTTTGGAGCTTCCCAATTCTCACTTTCAAGCCTTAAAGGCCTTCTGTCATGTTTCATCTTTACAGAAGGCAGATCAAACTAAAAGTAGAGTATTGGTGCCATGTCTGGTTTGGAGCTTCCCAATTCTCACTTTCAAGACTTAAAAGCCTTCTGTCATGTTTCATCTTTACAGAAGGCAGATCAGACTAAAAGAGAGTATCGGTGCCATGTCTGGTTTGGAGCTTCCCAATTCTCACTTTCAAGCCTTAAAGGCCTTCTGTCATGTTTCATCTTTACAGAAGGCAGATCAAACTAAAAGTAGAGTATTGGTGCCATGTCTGGTTTGGAGCTTCCCAATTCTCACTTTCAAGCCTTAAAGGCCTTCTGTCATGTTTCATCTTAACAGAAGGCAGATCAAACTAAAAATAGAGTATTGGTGCCATGTCTAGTTTGGAGCTTCGCAATTCTCACTTTCAAGCCTTAAAGGCCTTCTCCCATGTTTCCTCTTTACAGAAAACAGATCAAACTAAAAATAGAGTATTGGTGCCATGTCTGGTTTGGAGCTTCCCAATTCTCACTTTCAAGCCTTAAAGGCCTTCTGTCATGTTTCATCTTTACAGAAGGCAGATCAAACTAAAAGTAGAGTATTGATGCCATGTCTGGTTTGGAGCTTCCCAATTCTCACTTTCAAGCCTTAAAGTCCTTCTGTCATGTTTCATCTTTACAGAAGGCAGATCAGACTAAAAATAGAGTATTGGTGCCATGTCTGGTTTGGAGCTTCCCAATTCTCACTTTCAAGCCTTAAAGGCCTTCTGTCATGTTTCATCTTTACAGAAGGCAGATCAAACTAAAAGTAGAGTATTGGTGCCATGTCTGGTTTGGAGCTTCCCAATTCTCACTTTCTAGCCTTAAAGGCCTTCTGTCATGTTTCATCTTTACAGAAAGCAGATCAGACTAAAATAGTGTATTGGTGCCATGTCTTGTTTGGAGCTTCCCAAATTCTCACTTTCAAGCCTTTAAAAGGCCTTCTCTCATGTTTCATCTTTACAGAAGGCAGATCAAACTAAAAATAGAGTATTGGTGCCATGTCTTGTTTGGAGCTTCCCAATTCTCACTTTTAAGCCTTAAATGCCTTCTGTCATGTTTCATCTTTACAGAAGGCAGATCAGACTAAAAATAGAGTATTGTTGCCATGTCTGGTTTGGAGCTTCCCAATTCTCACTTTCAAGCCTTAAAGGCCTTTTGTAATGTTTCATCTTTACAGAAGGCAGATCAAAATAAAAATAGAGTATCGGTGCCATGTCTGGTTTGGAGCTTCCCAATTCTCACTTTCAAGCCTTAAAGGCCTTCTGTCATGTTTCATCTTTACAGAAGGCAGATCAAACTAAAAGTAGAGTATTGGTGCCATGTCTGGTTTGGAGCTTCCCAATTCTCACTTTCAAGCCTTAAAGGCCTTCTGTCATGTTTCATCTTTACAGAAGGCAGATCAAACTAAAAGTAGAGTATTGATGCCATGTCTGGTTTGGAGCTTCCCAATTCTCACTTTCAAGCCTTAAAGTCCTTCTGTCATGTTTCATCTTTACAGAAGGCAGATCAGACTTAAAATAGAGTATTGGTGCCATGTCTGGTTTGGAGCTTCCCAATTCTCACTTTCAAGCCTTAAAGTCCTTCTGTCATGTTTCATCTTTACAGAAGGCAGATCAGACTTAAAATAGAGTATTGGTGCCATGTCTTGTTTGGAGATTCCCAATTCTCACTTTCAAGCCTTAAAGGCCTTCTGTCATGTTTCATCTTTACAGAAGGCAGATCAAACTAAAAGTAGAGTATTGGTGCCATGTCTGGTTTGGAGCTTCCCAATTCTCACTTTCAAGCCTTAAAGTCCTTCTGTCATGTTTCATCTTTACAGAAGGCAGATCAAACTAAAAATAGAGTATTGGTGCCATGTCTGGTTTGGAGCTTCCCAATTCTCACTTTCAAACGTTAAAGGCCTTATGTCATGTTTCATCTTTGCAGAAGGCAGATCAAACTAAAAATAGAGTATTGGTGCCATGTCTTGTTTGGAGCTTCCCAATTCTCACTTTCAAGCCTTAAAGGCCTTCTGTCATGTTTCATCTTTACAGAAGGCAGATCAAACTAAAAATAGAATATTGGTGCCATGTCTGGTTTGGAGCTTCCCAATTCTCACTTTCAAGCCTTAAAGTCCTTCTGTCATGTTTCATCTTTACAGAAGGCAGATCAAACTAAAATTAGAGTATTGGTGCCATGTCTTGTTTGGAGCTTCCCAATTCTCACTTTCAAACGTTAAAGGCCTTATGTCATGTTTCATCTTTACAGAAGGCAGATCAAACTAAAAATAGAGTATTGGTGCCATGTCTTGTTTGGAGCTTCCCAATTCTCACTTTCAAGCCTTAAAGGCCTTCTGTCATGTTTAATCTTTACAGAAGGCAGATCAAACTAAAAGTAGAGTATTGGTGCCATGTCTGGTTTGGAGCTTCCCAATTCTCACTTTCAAACCTTTAATAGGCCTTCTGTCATGTTTCATCTTTACAGAAGATAGATCAAACTTAAAATTGAGTATTGGTGCCATGTCTGGTTTGGAGCTTCCCAATTCTCACTTTCAAGCCTTAAAGGCCTTCTGTCATGTTTCATCTTTACAGAAGGCAGATCAAACTAAAAATAGAGTATTGGTGCCATGTCTTGTTTGGAGCTTCCCAATTCTCACTTTCAAGCCTGAAAGTCCTTCTGTCATGTTTCATCTTTACAGATGGCAGATCAAACTAAAAATAGAGTATTGGTGCCATGTCTTGTTTGGAGCTTCCCAATTCTCACTTTCACGCCTTACAGACCTTTTGTCATGTTTCATCTTTACAGAAGACAGATCAAACTAAAAGTAGAGTATTGTTGCCATGTCTTGTTTGGAGCTTCCCAATTCTCACTTTCAAGCCTTAAAGGCCTTCCGTCATGTTTCATCTTTACAGAAGGCAGATCAGACTAAAAATAGAGTATTGGTGCCTTGTCTGGTTTGAAGCTTCCCAATTCTCACTTTCAAGCCTTAAAGGCCTTCTGTCATGTTTCATCTTAACAGAAGGCAAATCAAACTAAAAATAGAGTATTGGTGCCATGTCTGGTTTGCAGCTTCCCAATTTTCACTTTCAAGCCTTTAATAGGCCTTCTGTCATGTTTCATCTTTACAGAAGATAGATCAAACTTAAAATAGAGTATTGGTGCCATATCTGGTTTGGAGCTTCCCAATTCTCACTTTCAAGCCTTAAAGGCCTTCTGTCATGTTTCATCTTTACCGAAGGCAGATCAAACTAAAAATAGAGTATTGGTGCCACGTCTTGTTTGGAGCTTCCCAATTCTCACTTTCAAGCCTTTAATAGGCCTTCTGTCATGTTTCATCTTTACAGAAGACAGATCAAACTTAAAATAGAGTATTGGTGCCATGTCTGGTTTGGAGCTTCCCAATTCTCAATTTCAAGCCTTAAAGGCCTTCTGTCATGTTTCATCTTAACGGAAGGCATATCAAACTAAAAATAGAGTATTGGTGCCATGTCTTGTTTGGAGCTTCCCAATTCTCGCTTTCAAGCCTTAAAGGCCTTCTGTCATGTTTCATCTTTACAGAAGACAGATCAAACTAAAAATAGAGTATTGGTGCCATGTCTTGTTTGGAGCTTCCCAATTCTCGCTTTCAAGCCTTAAAGGCCTTCTGTCATGGTTCATCTTTACAGAAGGCAGATCAAACTAAAAATAGAGTATTGGTGCCATGTCTTGTTTGGAGCTTCCCAATTCTCACTTTCAAGCCTTAAAGTCCTTCTGTCATGTTTCATCTTTACAGAAGACAGATCAAACTAAAAGTAGAGTATTGGTGCCATGTCTGGTTTGGAGTTTCCCAATTCTCACTTTCAAGCCTTAAAGGCCTTCTGTCATGTTTCATCTCAACAGAAGGCAAATCAAACTAAAAATAGAGTATTGGTGCCATGTCTGGTTTGGAGCTTCCCAATTCTCGCTTTCAAGCCTTAAAGGCCTTCTGTCATGTTTCATCTTTACAGAAGACAGATCAAACTTAAAATAGAGTATTGGTGCCATGTCTGGTTTGGAGCTTCCCAATTCTCACTTTCAAGCCTTAAAGGCCTTCTGTCATGGTTCATCTTTACAGAAGGCAGATCAAACTAAAAATAGAGTATTGGTGCCATGTCTTGTTTGGAGCTTCCCAATTCTCACTTTCAAGCCTTAAAGTCCTTCTGTCATGTTTCATCTTTACAGAAGGCATATCAAACTAAAAATAGAGTATTGGTGCCATGTCTTGTTTGGAGCTTCCCAATTCTCGCTTTCAAGCCTTAAAGGCCTTCTGTCATGTTTCATCTTTACAGAAGACAGATCAAACTAAAAATAGAGTATTGGTGCCATGTCTTGTTTGGAGCTTCCCAATTCTCGCTTTCAAGCCTTAAAGGCCTTCTGTCATGGTTCATCTTTACAGAAGGCAGATCAAACTAAAAATAGAGTATTGGTGCCATGTCTGGTTTGGAGCTTCCCAATTCTCACTTTCAAGCCTTAAAGTCCTTCTGTCATGTTTCATCTTTACAGAAGACAGATCAAACTAAAAGTAGAGTATTGGTGCCATGTCTGGTTTGGAGTTTCCCAATTCTCACTTTCAAGCCTTAAAGGCCTTCTGTCATGTTTCATCTCAACAGAAGGCAAATCAAACTAAAAATAGAGTATTGGTGCCATGTCTGGTTTGGAGTTTCCCAATTCTCACTTTCAAGCCTTAAAGGCCTTCTGTCATGTTTCATCTCAACAGAAGGCAAATCAAACTAAAAATAGAGTATTGGTGCCATGTCTGGTTTGGAGCTTCCCAATTCTCG
>JBBBDQ010025606.1:0-21891 GCA_037127315.1 Ascarosepion bandense
GTTTAGAATCATATGGTCTCATTTAAAATTGATTCTGAGCAATATAAATGAGTGTACTGAAAGCCCGAAAATTGCGCATTTAGTGTATTTTCATGCATATCAAAATTAATGCTGATTCTTATGTAAATTGAGGTGTAGAATCATGTGGTCTCATTTAAAATTGATTCTGAGCAAAACAAATGAATGTAGTGAAAGCCCGAAAATTGCGCATTTAGTGTATTTTCATGCATATCAAGATTAATGCTGATTCTTATGTAAATTGTTGTTTCGAATCATATGGTCTCATTTAAAATTGATTCTGAGCAATATAAATGAGTGTAGTGAAAGCCCGAAAATTGCGCATTTAGTGTATTTTCATGCATATCAAGATTAATGCTGATTCTTATGTAAATTGATGTGTAGAATCATATGGTCTCATTTAAAATTGATTCAGAGCAATATAAATGAGTGTACTGAAAGCCCGAAAATTGCGCATTTAGTGTATTTTCATGAATATCAAGATTAATGCTGATTCTTATGTGAATAGATGTGTAGAATCATATGGTCTCATTTAAAATTGATTCTGAGCAATATAAATGAGTGTAGTGAAAGCCCGAAAATTGCGCATTTAGTGTATTTTCATGCATATCAAGATTAATGCTGACTCTTATGTAAATTGATGTGTAGAATCATATGGTCTCATTTAAAATTGATTCAGAGCAATATATATGATTGTACTGAAAGCCCAAAAATAGCGCATTTAGTGTATTTTCATGCATATCAAGATTAATGCTGATTTTTATGTCAATTTATGTGTAGAATCATATAGTCTCATTTAAAATTGATTCAGAGCAATATAAATGAGTGTACTGAAAGCCCAAAAATTGCGCATTTAGTGTATTTTCATGCATATCAAGATTAATGCTGATTCTTATGTAAATTGATGTGTAGAATCATATGGTCTCATTTAAATTGATTCTGAGCAATATAAATGAGTGTAGTGAAAGCCCGAAAATTGCGCATTTAGTGTATTTTCATGCATATCAAGACTAATGCTGATTCTTATGTAAATTGATGTGTAGAATCATATGGTCTCATTTAAAATTGATTCTGAGCAATATAAATGAGTGTAGTGAAAGCCCAAAAATTGCGCATTTAGTGTATTTTCATGCATATCATGATTAATGCTGATTCTTATGTAAATTGGTGTGCAGAATCATATGGTCTCATTTGAAATTGATTCAGAGCAATATAAATGAGTGTAGTGAAAGCCCGAAAATTGCGCATTTAGTGTATTTTCATGCATATCAAGATTAATGCTGATTCTTATGTAAATTGATGTGTAGAATCATATGGTCTCATTTGAAATTGATTCTGAGCAATATAAATGAGTGTAGTGAAAGCCCGAAAATTGCGCATTTAGTGTATTTTCATGCATATCAAGATTAATGGTGATTCTTATGTAAATTGATGTGTAGAATCATATGGTCTCATTTAAAATTGATTCAGAGCACTATAAATGAGTGTACTGAAAGCCCGAAAATTGCGCATTTAGTGTATTTTCATGCATATCAAGATTAATGCTGATTCTTATGTGAATTGATGTGTAGAATCATATGGACTCATTTAAAATTGATTCTGAGCAATATAAATGAGTGTAGTGAAAGCCCGAAAATTGCGCATTTACTGTATTTTCATGCATATCAAGATTAATGCTGATTCTTATGTAAATTGATGTGTAGAATCAAAGGTCTCATTTAAAATTGATTCAGAGCAATATAAATGAGTACTGAAAGCCCGAAAATTGCGCATTTAGTGTATTTCATGCATATCAAAATTAATGCTGATTCTTATGTAAATTGTGTGTAGAATCATATGGTCTCATTTGAAATTGATTCTGAGCAAAATAAATGAGAGTAGTGAAAGCCCAAAAATTGCGCATTTAGTGTATTTTCATGCATATCATGATTAATGCTGATTCTTATGTAAATTGATGTGTAGAATCATATGGTCTCATTTGAAATTGATTCAGAGCAATATAATGAGTGTAGTGAAAGCCCGAAAATTGCGCATTTAGTGTATTTTCATGCATATCAAGATTAATGCTGATTCTTATGTGAATTGATGTGTAGAATCATATGGTCTCATTTAAAATTGATTCTGAGCAAAATAAATGAGTGTAGTGAAAGCCCGAAAATTGCGCATTTAGTGTATTTTCATGCATATCAAGATTAATGCTGATTCTTATGTAAATTGATGTGTAGAATCATATGGTCTCATTTTAAATTGATTCAGAGCAATATAAATGAGTGCACTGAAAGCCCGAAAATTGCGCATTTAGTGTATTTTCATGGCTATCAAGATTAATGCTGATTCTTATGTAAATTGATGTAGAATCATATGGTCTCATTTAAATTGATTCTGAGCAATATAAATGAGTGTAGTGAAAGCCCGAAAATTGCGCATTTAGTGTATTTTCATGCATATCAAGATTAATGCTGATTCTTATGTAAATTGATGTGTAGAATCATATGGTCTCATTTAAAATTGATTCAGAGCAATATAAATGAGTGTACTGAAAGCCCGAAAATTGCGTATTTAGTGTATTTTCATGCATATCAAGATTAATGCTGATTCTTATGTAAATTGATGTGTAGAACTCTATATGGTCTCATTTAAAATTGATTCTGAGCATTATAAATGTGTAGTGAAGCCCGAAAATTGCGCATTTAGTGTATTTTCATGCATATCAAGATTAATGCTGATTCTTATGTAAATTGATGTGTAGAATCATATGGTCTCATTTAAAATTGATTCAGAGCAATATAAATGAGTGTAGTGAAAGTCGGAAATTGCGCATTTAGTGTATTTTCATGCATATCAAGATTAATGCTGATTCTTATGTAAATTGATGTGTAGAATCATATGGTCTCATTTAAAATTGATTCAGAGCAATATAAATGAGTGTACTGAAAGCCCGAAAATTGCGCATTTAGTGTATTTTCATGCATATCAAAATTAATGCTGATTCTTATGTAAATTGAGGTGTAGAATCATATGGTCTCATTTGAAATTGATTCTGAGCAAAATAAATGAGTGTAGTGAAAGCCCAAAAATTGCGCATTTAGTGTATTTTCATGCATATCATGATTAATGCTGATTCTTATGTAAATTGCGTGTAGAATCATCTGGTCTCATTTAAAATTGATTCAGAGGAATATAAATGAGTGTAGTGAAAGCCCGAATATTGCGCATTTAGTGTATTTTCATGCATATCAAGATTAATGCTGATTCTTATGTAAATTGATGTGTAGAATCATATGGTCTCATTTGAAATTGATTCTGAGCAATATAAATGTGTAGTGAAAGCCCGAAAATTGCTCATTTAGTGTATTTTCATGCATATCAAGATTAATGGTGATTCTTATGTAAATTGATGTGTAGAATCATATGGTCTCATTTAAAATTGATTCAGAGCAATATAAATGATTGTACTGAAAGCCCGAAAAAAGCGCATTTAGTGTATTTTCATGCATATCAAGATTAATGCTGATTCTTATGTCAATTTATGTGTAGAATCATATGGTCTCATTTAAAATTCATTCTGAGCAATATAAATGAGTGTAGTGAAAGCCCGAAAATTGCGCATTTAGTGTATTTTCATGCATATCAAGATTAATGCTGATTCTTATGTAAATTGATGTGTAGAAGAATCATATGGTCTCATTTAAAATTGATTCAGAGCAATATAAATGATTGTACTGAAAGCCCGAAAATAGCGCATTTAGTGTATTTTCATGCATATCAAGATTAATGCTGATTCTTATGTCAATTTATGTGTAGAATCATATGGTCTCATTTAAAATTGATTCAGAGCAATATAAATGAGTGTACTGAAAAGCGAAAATTGCGCATTTAGTGCATTTTCATGCATATCAAGATTAATGCTGATTCTTATGCAAATTGATGTGTAGAATCATATGGTCTCATTTAAATTGATTCTGAGCAATATAAATGAGTGTAGTGAAAGCCCGAAAATTGCGCATTTAGTGTATTTTCATGCATATCAAGATTAATGCTGATTCTTATGTAAATTGATGTGTAGAATCATATGGTCTCATTTAAAATTGATTCAGAGCAATATAAATGAGTGTACTGAAAAAGCGAAAATTGCGCATTTAGTGTATTTTCATGCATATCAAAGATTAATGCTGATTCTTATGTAAATTGATGTGTAGAATCATATGGTCTCATTTAAAATTGATTCTGAGCATTATAAATGTGTAGTGAAAGCCCGAAAATTGCGCATTTAGTGTATTTTCATGCATATCAAGATTAATGCTGATTCTTATGTAAATTGATGTGTAGAATCATATGGTCTCATTTAAAATTGATTCAGAGCAATATAAATGAGTGTAGTGAAAGCAGAAAATTGTGCATTTAGTGTATTTTCATGCATATCAAGATTAATGCTGATTCTTATGTAAATTGATGTGTAGAATCATATGGTCTCATTTAAAATTGATTCGAAACGAAAGCTATAAATGAGTGTATACTGAAAAGCAGAAAATTGCGCATTTAGTGTATTTTCATGCATAATAAGATTAATGCTGATTCTTATGTAAATTGAGGTGTAGAATCATGGTCTCATTTGAAATTGATTCTAGGCAAAATAAATGAGTGTAGTGAAAGCCAAAAATTGCGCATTTAGTGTATTTTCATGCATATCATGATTAATGCTAATTCTTATGTAAATTGGTGTGTAGAATCATATGGTCTCATTTAAAATTGATTCAGAGCAATATAAATGAGTGTAGTGAAAGCTGAAAATTGCGCATTTAGTGTATTTTCATGCATATCAAGATTAATGCTGATTCTTATGTAAATTGATGTGTAGAATCATATGGTCTCATTTAAAATTGATTCTGAGCAATATAAATGAGTGTAGTGAAAACCCGAAAATTGCTCATTTAGTGTATTTTCATGCATATCAAGATTAATATTTGATTCTCATGTAAATTGATGTGTAGAATCATATGGTCTCATTTAAAATAATTCAGAGCAATATAAATGAGTGTACTGAAAGCCAGAAAATTGCGCATTTAGTGTATTTTCATGCATATCAAGATTAATGCTGATTCTTATGTGAATTGATGTGTAGAATCATATGGTCTCATTTAAAATTGATTCGAAACCAATATAAATGATTGTACTGAAAAGCCCGAAAAAAGCGCATTTAGTGTATTTTCATGCATATCAAGATTAATGCTGATTCTTATGTAAATTGATGTGTAGAATCATATGGTCTCATTTGAAATTGATTCTGAGCAATATAAATGTGTGTAGTGAAAGCCCGAAAATTGCTCATTTAGTGTATTTTCATGCATATCAAGATTAATGGTGATTCTTATGTAAATTGATGTGTAGAATCATATGGTCTCATTTAAAATTGATTCAGAGCAATATAAATGATTGTACTGAAAGCCCGAAAAAAGCGCATTTAGTGTATTTTCATGCATATCAAGATTAATGCTGATTCTTATGTCAATTTATGTGTAGAATCATATGGTCTCATTTAAAATTCATTCTGAGCAATATAAATGAGTGTAGTGAAAGCCCGAAAATTGCGCATTTAGTGTATTTTCATGCATATCAAGATTAATGCTGATTCTTATGTAAATTGATGTGTAGAATCATATGGTCTCATTTAAAATTGATTCAGAGCAATATAAATGATTGTACTGAAAGCCCGAAAATAGCGCATTTAGTGTATTTTCATGCATATCAAGATTAATGCTGATTCTTATGTCAATTTATGTGTAGAATCATATGGTCTCATTTAAAATTGATTCAGAGCAATATAAATGAGTGTACTGAAAGCCCGAAAATTGCGCATTTAGTGCATTTTCATGCATATCAAGATTAATGCTGATTCTTATGCAAATTGATGTGTAGAATCATATGGTCTCATTTAAATTGATTCTGAGCAATATAAATGAGTGTAGTGAAAGCCCGAAAATTGCGCATTTAGTGTATTTTCATGCATATCAAGATTAATGCTGATTCTTATGTAAATTGATGTGTAGAATCATATGGTCTCATTTAAAATTGATTCAGAGCAATATAAATGAGTGTACTGAAAGCCCGAAAATTGCGCATTTAGTGTATTTTCATGCATATCAAGATTAATGCTGATTCTTATGTAAATTGATGTGTAGAATCATATGGTCTCATTTAAAATTGATTCTGAGCATTATAAATGTGTGTAGTGAAAGCCCGAAAATTGCGCATTTAGTGTATTTTCATGCATATCAAGATTAATGCTGATTCTTATGTAAATTGATGTGTAGAATCATATGGTCTCATTTAAAATTGATTCAGAGCAATATAAATGAGTGTAGTGAAAGCCCGAAAATTGTGCATTTAGTGTATTTTCATGCATATCAAGATTAATGCTGATTCTTATGTAAATTGATGTGTAGAATCATATGGTCTCATTTAAAATTGATTCAGAGCAATATAAATGAGTGTACTGAAAGCCCGAAAATTGCGCATTTAGTGTATTTTCATGCATATCAAGATTAATGCTGATTCTTATGTAAATTGAGGTGTAGAATCATATGGTCTCATTTGAAATTGATTCTGAGCAAAATAAATGAGTGTAGTGAAAGCCCAAAAATTGCGCATTTAGTGTATTTTCATGCATATCATGATTAATGCTAATTCTTATGTAAATTGGTGTGTAGAATCATATGGTCTCATTTAAAATTGATTCAGAGCAATATAAATGAGTGTAGTGAAAGCCCGAAAATTGCGCATTTAGTGTATTTTCATGCATATCAAGATTAATGCTGATTCTTATGTAAATTGATGTGTAGAATCATATGGTCTCATTTAAAATTGATTCTGAGCAATATAAATGAGTGTAGTGAAAGCCCGAAAATTGCTCATTTAGTGTATTTTCATGCATATCAAGATTAATGGTGATTCTCATGTAAATTGATGTGTAGAATCATATGGTCTCATTTAAAATAATTCAGAGCAATATAAATGAGTGTACTGAAAGCCCGAAAATTGCGCATTTAGTGTATTTTCATGCATATCAAGATTAATGCTGATTCTTATGTGAATTGATGTGTAGAATCATATGGTCTCATTTAAAATTGATTCAGAGCAATATAAATGATTGTACTGAAAGCCCGAAAAAAGCGCATTTAGTGTATTTTCATGCATATCAAGATTAATGCTGATTCTTATGTCAATTTATGTGTAGAATCATATGGTCTCATTTAAAATTCATTCTGAGCAATATAAATGAGTGTAGTGAAAGCCCGAAAATTGCGCATTTAGTGTATTTTCATGCATATCAATATTAATGCTGATTCTTATGTAAATTCATGTGTAGAATCATATGGTCTCATTTAAAATTGATTCTGAGCAATATAAATGAGTGTAGTGAAAGCCCGAAAATTGCGCATTTAGTGTATTTTCATGCATATCAAGATTAATGCTGATTCTTATGTAAATTGATGTGTAGAATCATATGGTCTCAATTAAAATTGATTCTGAGCAATATAAATGAGTGTAGTGAAGGCCCGAAAATTGCGCATTTAGTGTATTTTCATGCATATCAAGATTGATGCTGATTCTTATGTAAATTGATGTGTAGAATCATATGGTCTCATTTGAAATTGTTTCTGAGCAATATAAATGAATGTAGTGAAAGCCCGAAAGTTGCGCATTTAGTGTATTTTCATGCATATCAAGATTAATGCTGATTCTTATGTAAATTTATGTTTAGAATCATATGGTCTCATTTAAAATTGATTCAGAGCAATATAAATGAGTGTACTGAAAGCCCGAAAATTGCGCATTTAGTGTATTTTCATGCATATCAAGATTAATGCTGATTCTTATGTGAATTGATGTGTAGAATCATATGGTCTCATTTAAAATTGATTCTGAGCAATATAAATGAGTGTAGTGAAAGCCCGAAAATTGCGCATTTAGTGTATTTTCATGCATATCAAGATTAATGCTGATTCTTATGTAAATTGATGTGTAGAATCATATGGTCTCATTTAAAATTGATTCAGAGCAATATAAATGATTGTACTGAAAGCCCGAAAATTGTGCATTTAGTGTATTTTCATGCATATCAAGATTAATGCTGATTCTTATGTCAATTTATGTGTAGAATCATATGGTTTCATTTAAAATTGATTCAGAGCAATATAAATGAGTGTACTGAAAGCCCGAAAATTGCGCATTTAGTGTATTTTCATGCATATCAAGATTAATGCTCATTCTTATGTAAATTGATGTGTAGTATCATATGGTCTCATTTAAATTGATTCTGAGCAATATAAATGATTGTAGTGAAAGCCCGAAAATTGCGCATTTAGTGTATTTTCATGCATATCAAGATTAATGCTGATTCTTATGTAAATTGATGTGTAGAATCATATGGTCTCATTTAAAATTGATTCAGAGCAATATAAATGAGTGTACTGAAAGCCCGAAAATTGCGCATTTAGTGTATTTTCATGCATATCAAGATTAATGCTGATTCTTATGTAAATTGATGTGTAGAATCATATGGTCTCATTTAAAATTGATTCTGAGCAATATAAATGTGTGTAGTGAAAGCCCGAAAATTGCGCATTTAGTGTATTTTCATGCATATCAAGATTAATGCTGATTCTTATGTAAATTGATGTGTAGAATCATATGGTCTCATTTAAAATTGATTCAGAGCAATATAAATGAGTGTAGTGAAAGCCCGAAAATTGCGCATTTAGTGTATTTTCATGCATATCCAAGATTAATGCTGATTCTTATGTAAATTGATGTGTAGAATCATATGGTCTCATTTAAAATTGATTCAGAGCAATATAAATGAGTGTACTGAAAGCCCGAAAATTGCGCATTTAGTGTATTTTCATGCATATCAAGATTAATGCTGATTCTTATGTAAATTGATGTGTAGAATCATATGGTCTCATTTAAAATTGATTCTGAGCAATATAAATGTGTGTAGTGAAAGCCCGAAAATTGCGCATTTAGTGTATTTTCATGCATATCAAGATTAATGCTGATTCTTATGTAAATTGATGTGTAGAATCATATGGTCTCATTTAAAATTGATTCAGAGCAATATAAATGAGTGTACCGACCCGAAAATTGCGCATTTAGTGTATTTTCATGCATATCAAAATTAATGCAGATTCTTATGTAAATTGAGGTGTAGAATCATATGGTCTCATTTGAAATTGATTCTGAGCAAAATAAATGAGTGTAGTGAAAGCCCAAAAATTGCGCATTTAGTTTATTTTCATGCATATCATGATTAATGCTGATTCTTATGTAAATTGATGTGTAGAATCATATGGTCTCATTTAAAATTGATTCAGAGCAATATAAATGAGTGTACTGAAAGCCCGAAAAATTGCGCATTTAGTGTATTTTCATGCATATCAAGATTAATGCTGATTCTTATGTAAATTGATGTGTAGAATCATATGGTCTCATTTGAAATTGATTCTGAGCAATATAAATGAGTGTAGTGAAAACCCGAAAATTGCGCATTTTTTGTATTTTTTCATGCATATCAAGATTAATGGTGATTCTTATGTAAATTGATGTGTAGAATCATATGGTCTCATTTAAAATTGATTCTGAGCAATATAAATGAGTGTAGTGAAAGAAGAAAACCCGAAAATTGCGCATTTAGTGTATTTTCATGCATATCAAGATTAATGCTGATTCTTATGTAAATTGAGGTGTAGAATCATATGGTCTCATTTGAAATTGATTCTGAGCAAAATAAATGAGTGTAGTGAAAGCCCAAAAATTGCGCATTTAGTGTATTTTCATGCATATCATGATTAATGCTGATTCTTATGTAAATTGGTGTGTAGAATCATCTGGTCTCATTTAAAATTGATTCAGAGGAATATAAATGAGTGTAGTGAAAGCCCGAATATTGCGCATTTAGTGTATTTTCATGCATATCAAGATTAATGCTGATTCTTATGTAAATTGATGTGTAGAATCATATGGTCTCATTTGAAATTGATTCTGAGCAATATAAATGTGTGTAGTGAAAGCCCGAAAATTGCTCATTTAGTGTATTTTCATGCATATCAAGATTAATGGTGATTCTTATGTAAATTGATGTGTAGAATCATATGGTCTCATTTAAAATTGATTCAGAGCAATATAAATGATTGTACTGAAAGCCCGAAAAAAGCGCATTTAGTGTATTTTCATGCATATCAAGATTAATGCTGATTCTTATGTCAATTTATGTGTAGAATCATATGGTCTCATTTAAAATTCATTCTGAGCAATATAAATGAGTGTAGTGAAAGCCCGAAAATTGCGCATTTAGTGTATTTTCATGCATATCAAGATTAATGCTGATTCTTATGTAAATTGATGTGTAGAATCATATGGTCTCATTTAAAATTGATTCAGAGCAATATAAATGATTGTACTGAAAGCCCGAAAATAGCGCATTTAGTGTATTTTCATGCATATCAAGATTAATGCTGATTCTTATGTCAATTTATGTGTAGAATCATATGGTCTCATTTAAAATTGATTCAGAGCAATATAAATGAGTGTACTGAAAGCCCGAAAATTGCGCATTTAGTGCATTTTCATGCATATCAAGATTAATGCTGATTCTTATGCAAATTGATGTGTAGAATCATATGGTCTCATTTAAATTGATTCTGAGCAATATAAATGAGTGTAGTGAAAGCCCGAAAATTGCGCATTTAGTGTATTTTCATGCATATCAAGATTAATGCTGATTCTTATGTAAATTGATGTGTAGAATCATATGGTCTCATTTAAAATTGATTCAGAGCAATATAAATGAGTGTACTGAAAGCCCGAAAATTGCGCATTTAGTGTATTTTCATGCATATCAAGATTAATGCTGATTCTTATGTAAATTGATGTGTAGAATCATATGGTCTCATTTAAAATTGATTCTGAGCATTATAAATGTGTGTAGTGAAAGCCCGAAAATTGCGCATTTAGTGTATTTTCATGCATATCAAGATTAATGCTGATTCTTATGTAAATTGATGTGTAGAATCATATGGTCTCATTTAAAATTGATTCAGAGCAATATAAATGAGTGTAGTGAAAGCCCGAAAATTGTGCATTTAGTGTATTTTCATGCATATCAAGATTAATGCTGATTCTTATGTAAATTGATGTGTAGAATCATATGGTCTCATTTAAAATTGATTCAGAGCAATATAAATGAGTGTACTGAAAGCCCGAAAATTGCGCATTTAGTGTATTTTCATGCATATCAAGATTAATGCTGATTCTTATGTAAATTGAGGTGTAGAATCATATGGTCTCATTTGAAATTGATTCTGAGCAAAATAAATGAGTGTAGCGAAAGCCCAAAAATTGCGCATTTAGTGTATTTTCATGCATATCATGATTAATGCTAATTCTTATGTAAATTGGTGTGTAGAATCATATGGTCTCATTTAAAATTGATTCAGAGCAATATAAATGAGTGTAGTGAAAGCCCGAAAATTGCGCATTTAGTGTATTTTCATGCATATCAAGATTAATGCTGATTCTTATGTAAATTGATGTGTAGAATCATATGGTCTCATTTAAAATTGATTCTGAGCAATATAAATGAGTGTAGTGAAAGCCCGAAAATTGCTCATTTAGTGTATTTTCATGCATATCAAGATTAATGGTGATTCTCATGTAAATTGATGTGTAGAATCATATGGTCTCATTTAAAATAATTCAGAGCAATATAAATGAGTGTACTGAAAGCCCGAAAATTGCGCATTTAGTGTATTTTCATGCATATCAAGATTAATGCTGATTCTTATGTGAATTGATGTGTAGAATCATATGGTCTCATTTAAAATTGATTCAGAGCAATATAAATGATTGTACTGAAAGCCCGAAAAAAGCGCATTTAGTGTATTTTCATGCATATCAAGATTAATGCTGATTCTTATGTCAATTTATGTGTAGAATCATATGGTCTCATTTAAAATTCATTCTGAGCAATATAAATGAGTGTAGTGAAAGCCCGAAAATTGCGCATTTAGTGTATTTTCATGCATATCAATATTAATGCTGATTCTTATGTAAATTCATGTGTAGAATCATATGGTCTCATTTAAAATTGATTCTGAGCAATATAAATGAGTGTAGTGAAAGCCCGAAAATTGCGCATTTAGTGTATTTTCATGCATATCAAGATTAATGCTGATTCTTATGTAAATTGATGTGTAGAATCATATGGTCTCAATTAAAATTGATTCTGAGCAATATAAATGAGTGTAGTGAAGGCCCGAAAATTGCGCATTTAGTGTATTTTCATGCATATCAAGATTGATGCTGATTCTTATGTAAATTGATGTGTAGAATCATATGGTCTCATTTGAAATTGTTTCTGAGCAATATAAATGAATGTAGTGAAAGCCCGAAAATTGCGCATTTAGTGTATTTTCATGCATATCAAGATTAATGCTGATTCTTATGTAAATTTATGTTTAGAATCATATGGTCTCATTTAAAATTGATTCAGAGCAATATAAATGAGTGTACTGAAAGCCCGAAAATTGCGCATTTAGTGTATTTTCATGCATATCAAGATTAATGCTGATTCTTATGTGAATTGATGTGTAGAATCATATGGTCTCATTTAAAATTGATTCTGAGCAATATAAATGAGTGTAGTGAAAGCCCGAAAATTGCGCATTTAGTGTATTTTCATGCATATCAAGATTAATGCTGATTCTTATGTAAATTGATGTGTAGAATCATATGGTCTCATTTAAAATTGATTCAGAGCAATATAAATGATTGTACTGAAAGCCCGAAAATTGTGCATTTAGTGTATTTTCATGCATATCAAGATTAATGCTGATTCTTATGTCAATTTATGTGTAGAATCATATGGTTTCATTTAAAATTGATTCAGAGCAATATAAATGAGTGTACTGAAAGCCCGAAAATTGCGCATTTAGTGTATTTTCATGCATATCAAGATTAATGCTCATTCTTATGTAAATTGATGTGTAGTATCATATGGTCTCATTTAAATTGATTCTGAGCAATATAAATGATTGTAGTGAAAGCCCGAAAATTGCGCATTTAGTGTATTTTCATGCATATCAAGATTAATGCTGATTCTTAAATTGATGTGTAGAATCATATGGTCTCATTTAAAATTGATTCAGAGCAATATAAATGAGTGTACGAAAGCCCGAAAATTGCGCATTTAGTGTATTTTCATGCATATCAAGATTAATGCTGATTCTTATGTAAATTGATGTGTAGAATCATATGGTCTCATTTAAAATTGATTCTGAGCAATATAAATGTGTGTAGTGAAAGCCCGAAAATTGCGCATTTAGTGTATTTTCATGCATATCAAGATTAATGCTGATTCTTATGTAAATTGATGTGTAGAATCATATGGTCTCATTTAAAATTGATTCAGAGCAATATAAATGAGTGTAGTGAAAGCCCGAAAATTGCGCATTTAGTGTATTTTCATGCATATCAAGATTAATGCTGATTCTTATGTAAATTGATGTGTAGAATCATATGGTCTCATTTCTTAAAAATTGATTCAGGAGCAATATAAAATGAGTGTACTGAAATGCCCGAAAATTGCGCATTTAGTGTATTTTCATGCATATCAAGATTAATGCTGATTCTTATGTAAATTGATGTGTAGAATCATATGGTCTCATTTAAAATTGGATTCTGAGCAATATAAATGTGTGTAGTGAAAGCCCGAAAATTGCGCATTTTTAGTGTATTTTCATGCATATCAAGATTAATGCTGATTCTTATGTAAATTGATGTGTAGAATCATATGGTCTCATTTAAAATTGATTCAGAGCAATATAAATGAGTGTACTGAAAGCCTCGAAAATTGCGCATTTAGTGTATTTTCATGCATATCAAAATTAATGCAGATTCTTATGTAAATTGAGGTGTAGAATCATATGGTCTCATTTGAAATTGATTCTGAGCAAAAATAAATGAGTGTAGTGAAAGCCCAAAAATTGCGCATTTAGTTTATTTTCATGCATATCATGATTAATGCTGATTCTTATGTAAATTGATGTGTAGAATCATATGGTCTCATTTAAAATTGATTCAGAGCAATATAAATGAGTGTACTGAAAGCCCGAAAATTGCGCATTTAGTGTATTTTCATGCATATCAAGATTAATGCTGATTCTTATGTAAATTGATGTGTAGAATCATATGGTCTCATTTGAAATTGATTCTGAGCAATATAAATGAGTGTAGTGAAAGCCCGAAAATTGCGCATTTTTTGTATTTTCATGCATATCAAGATTAATGGTGATTCTTATGTAAATTGATGTGTAGAATCATATGGTCTCATTTAAAATTGATTCTGAGCAATATAAATGAGTGTAGTGAAAGCCTGAAAATTGCGCATTTAGTGTATTTTCATGCATATCAAGATTAATGCTGATTCTTATGTAAATTGATGTGTAGAATCATGTGGTCTCATTTGAAATTGATTCTGAGCAAAACAAATGAGTGTAGTGAAAGCCCGAAAATTGCGCATTTAGTGTATTTTCATGCATATCAAGATTAATGCTGATTCTTATGTAAATTGATGTGCAGAATCATATGGTCTCATTTAAAATTGATTCTGAGCAATATAAATGAGTGTAGTGAAAGCCCGAAAATTGCGCATTTAGTGTATTTTCATGCATATCAAGATTAATGCTGATTCTTATGTAAATTGATGTGTAGAATCATAATGTCTCATTTAAAATTGATTCTGAGCAATATAAATGAGTGTAGTGGAAGCCCGAAAATTGCGCATTTAGTGTATTTTCATGCATATCAAGATTAATGCTGATTCTTATGTAAATTGATGTGTAGAATCATATGGTCTCATTTAAAATTGATTCTGAGCAATATAAATGAGTGTAGTGAAAGCCCGAAAATTGCGCATTTAGTGCATTTTCATGCATATCAAGATTAATGCTGATTCTTATGTAAATTGATGTGTAGAATCATATGGTCTCATTTAAAATTGATTCTGAGCAATATAAATGAGTGTAGTGAAAGCCCGAAAATTGCGCATTTAGTGTATTTTCATGCATATCAAGATTAATGCTGATTCTTATGTAAATTGATGTGTAGAATCATATGGTCTCATTTAAAATTGATTCTGAGCAATATAAATGAGTGTACTGAAAGACCGAAAATTGTGCATTTAGTGTATGTTCAGCATATCAAGATTAATGCTGATTCTTATGTAAATTGATGTGTAGAATCATAATGTCTCATTTAAAATTGATTCTGAGATATATAAATGAGTGTACTGAAAGCCCGAAAATTGCGCATTTAGTGTATTTTCATGCATATGAAGATTAATGCTGATTCTTATGTAAATTGTTGTTTAGAATCACAAGGTCTCATTTAAAATTGATTCAGAGCAATATAAATGAGTTTACTGAAAGCCCGAAAATTGCGCATTTAGTGTATTTTCTTGCATATCAAAATTAATGCTGATTCTTATGTAAATTGATGTGTAGAATCATGTGGTCTCATTTAAAATTGATTCTGAGCAAAACAAATGAATGTAGTGAAAGCCCGAAAATTGCGCATTTAGTGTATTTTCATGCATATCAAAATTAATGCTGATTCTTATGTAAATTGAGGTGTAGAATCATGTGGTCTCATTTAAAATTGATTCTGAGCAAAACAAATGAATGTAGTGAAAGCCCGAAAATTGCGCATTTAGTGTATTTTCATGCATATCAAGATTAATGCTGATTCTTATGTAAATTGATGTGTAGAATCATAATGTCTCATTTAAAATTGATTCTGAGCAATATAAATGAGTGTAGTGAAAGCCCGAAAATAGCGCATTTAGTGTATTTTCATGCATATCAAGATTAATGCTGATTCTTATGTAAATTGATGTGTAGAATCATATGGTCTCATTTAAGATTGATTCAGAGCAATATAAATGAGTGTACTGAAAGCCCGAAAATTGCGCATTTAGTGTATTTTCATGCATATCAAGATTAATGCTGATTCTTATGTAAATTGAGGTGTAGAATCATATGGTCTCATTTAAAATTGATTCTGAGCAAAATAAATGAGTGTAGTCAAAGCCCGAAAATTGCGCATTTAGTGTATTTTCATGCATATCAAGATTAATGCTGATTCTTATGTAAATTGATGTGTAGAATCATATGGTCTCATTTAAAATTGATTCAGAGCAATATAAATGAGTGTAGTGAAGGCCCGAAAATTGCGCATTTAGTGTATTTTCATGCATATCAAGATTGATGCTGATTCTTATGTAAATTGATGTGTAGAATCATATGGTCTCATTTGAAATTGTTTCTGAGCAATATAAATGAATGTAGTGAAAGCCCGAAAATTGCTCATTTAGTGTATTTTCATGCATATCAAGATTAATGCTGATTCTTATGTAAATTGATGTTTAGAATCATATGGTCTCATTTAAAATTGATTCAGAGCAATATAAATGAGTGTACTGAAAGCCCGAAAATTGCGCATTTAGTGTATTTTCATGCATATCAAGATTAATGCTGATTCTTATGTGAATTGATGTGTAGAATCATATGGTCTCATTTAAAATTGATTCTGAGCAATATAAATGAGTGTAGTGAAAGCCCGAAAATTGCGCATTTAGTGTATTTTCATGCATATCAAGATTAATGCTGATTCTTATGTAAATTGATGTGTAGAATCATATGGTCTCATTTATAATTGATTCTGAGCAATATAAATGAGTGTAGTGAAAGCCCGAAAATTGTGCATTTAGTGTATTTTCATGCATATCAAGATTAATGCTGATTCTTATGTAAATTGATGTGTAGAATCATAAGGTCTTATTTAAAATAGATTCTGAGCAATATAAATGAGTGTAGTGGAAGCCCGAAAATTGCGCATTTAGTGTATTTTCATGCATATCAAGATTAATGCTGATTCTTATGTAAATTGATGTGTAGAATCATATGGTCTCATTTAAAATTGATTCTGAGCAATATAAATGAGTGTAGTGAAAGCCCGAAAATTGCGCATTTAGTGCATTTTCATGCATATCAAGATTAATGCTGATTCTTATGTAAATTGATGTGTAGAATCATATGGTCTCATTTAAAATTGATTCTGAGCAATATAAATGAGTGTAGTGAAAGCCCGAAAATTGCGCATTTAGTGTATTTTCATGCATATCAAGATTAATGCTGATTCTTATGTAAATTGATGTGTAGAATCATATGGTCTCATTTAAAATTGATTCTGAGCAATATAAATGAGTGTACTGAAAGACCGAAAATTGTGCATTTAGTGTATGTTCATGCATATCAAGATTAATGCTGATTCTTATGTAAATTGATGTGTAGAATCATAATGTCTCATTTAAAATTGATTCTGAGATATATAAATGAGTGTACTGAAAGCCCGAAAATTGCGCATTTAGTGTATTTTCATGCATATGAAGATTAATGCTGATTCTTATGTAAATTGTTGTTTAGAATCATATGGTCTCATTTAAAATTGATTCAGAGCAATATAAATGAGTGTACTGAAAGCCCGAAAATTGCGCATTTAGTGTATTTTCATGCATATCAAAATTAATGCTGATTCTTATGTAAATTGATGTGTAGAATCATGTGGTCTCATTTAAAATTGATTCTGAGCAAAACAAATGAATGTAGTGAAAGACCGAAAATTGCGCATTTAGTGTATTTTCATGCATATCAAGATTAATGCTGATTCTTATGTAAATTGATGTGTAGAATCATATGGTCTCATTTAAAATTGATTCAGAGCAATATAAATGAGTGTAGTGAAAGCCCGAAAATTGCGCATTTAGTGTATTTTCATGCATATCAAGATTAATGCTGATTCTTATATAAATTGATGTGTAGAATCATATGGTCTCATTTAAAATTGATTCTGAGCAATATAAATGAGTGTAGTGAAAGCCCGAAAATAGCGCATTTAGTGTATTTTCATGCATATCAAGATTAATGCTGATTCTTATGTAAATTGATGTGTAGAATCATATGGCCTCATTTAAAATTGATTCAGAGCAATATAAATGAGTGTACTGAAAGCCCGAAAATTGCGCATTTAGTGTATTTTCATGCATATCAAAATTAATGCTGATTCTTATGTAAATTGAGGTGTAGAATCATATGGTCTCATTTAAAATTGATTCAGAACAATATAAATGAGTGCACTGAAAGCCCGAAAATTGCGCATTTAGTGTATTTTCATGCATATCAAGATTAATGCTGATTCTTATGTAAATTGATGTGTAGAATCATATGGTCTCATTTAAAATTGATTCTGAGCAATATAAATGAGTGTGCTGAAAGACCGAAAATTGCGCATTAAGTGTATGTTCATGCATATCAAGATTAATGCTGATTCTTATGTAAATTGATGTGTAGAATCATATGGTCTCATTTAAAATTGATTCTGAGCAATATAAATGAGTGTAGTGAAAGCCCGAAAATTGCGCATTTAGTGTATTTTCATGCATATCAAGATTAATGCTGATTCTTATGTAAATTGATGTGTAGAATCATATGGTCTCATTTAAAATTGATTCTGAGCAATATAAATGAGTGTACTGAAAGACCGAAAATTGCGCATTTAGTGTATGTTCATGCATATCAATATTAATGCTGATTCTTATGTAAATTGATGTGTAGAATCATAATGTCTCATTTAAAATTGATTCTGAGCAATATAAATGAGTGTACTGAAAGCCCGAAAATTGCGCATTTAGTGTATTTTCATGCATATGAAGATTAATGCTGATTCTTATGTAAATTGTTGTTTAGAATCATATGGTCTCATTTAAAATTGATTCAGAGCAATATAAATGAATGTAAAGAAAGCCCGAAAATTGCGCATTTAGTGTATTTTCATGCATATCAAAATTAACGCTGATTCTTATGTAAATTGAGGTGTAGAATCATGTGGTCTCATTTAAAATTGATTCTGAGCAAAACAAATGAATGTAGTGAAAGACCGAAAATTGCGCATTTAGTGTATTTTCATGCATATCAAGATTAATGCTGATTCTTATGTAAATTGATGTGTAGAATCATATGGTCTCATTTAAAATTGATTCAGAGCAATACAAATGAGTGTAGTGAAAGCCCGAAAATTGCGCATTTAGTGTATTTTCATGCATATCAAGATTAATGCTGATTCTTATGTAAATTGATGTGTAGAATCATATGGTCTCATTTAAAATTGATTCTGAGCAATATAAATGAGTGTAGTGAAAGCCCGAAAATAGCGCATTTAGTGTATTTTCATGCATATCAAGATTAATGCTGATTCATATGTAAATTGATGTGTAGAATCATAGGGTCTCATTTAAAATTGATTCAGAGCAATATAAATGAGTGTACTGAAAGCCCGAAAATTGCGCATTTAGTGTATTTTCATGCATATCAAAATTAATGCTGATTCTTATGTAAATTGAGGTGTAGAATCATATGGTCTCATTTAAAATTGATTCTGAGCAAAATAAATGAGTGTAGTCAAAGCCCGAAAATTGCGCATTTAGTGTATTTTCATGCATATCAAGATTAATGCTGATTCTTATGTAAATTGATGTGTAGAATCATATGTTCTCATTTAAAATTGATTCAGAGCAATATAAATGAGTGTAGTGAAGGCCCGAAAATTGCGCATTTAGTGTATTTTCATGCATATCAAGATTGATGCTGATTCTTATGTAAATTGATGTTTAGAATCATATGGTCTCATTTAAAATTGATTCAGAGCAATATAAATGAGTGTACTGAAAGCCCGAAAATTGCGCATTTAGTGTATTTTCATGCATATCAAGATTAATGCTGATTCTTATGTAAATTGATGTTTAGAATCATATGGTCTCATTTAAAATTGATTCAGAGCAATATAAATGAGTGTACTGAAAGCCCGAAAATTGCGCATTTAGTGTATTTTCATGCATATCAAGATTAATGCTGATTCTTATGTGAATTGTTGTGTAGAATCATATGGTCTCATTTAAAATTGATTCTGAGCAATATAAATGAGTGTAGTGAAAGCCCGAAAATTGCGCATTTAGTGTATTTTCATGCATATCAAGATTAATGCTGATTCTTATGTAAATTGATGTGTAGAATCATATGGTCTCATTTAAAATTGATTCTGAGCAATATAAATGAGTGTAGTGAAAGCCCGAAAATTGTGCATTTAGTGTATTTTCATGCATATCAAGATTAATGCTGATTCTTATGTAAATTGATGTGTAGAATCATATGGTCTCATTTAAAATTGATTCTGAGCAATATAAATGAGTGTAGTGGAAGCCCGAAAATTGCGCATTTAGTGTATTTTCATGCATATCAAGATTAATGCTGATTCTTATGTAAATTGATGTGTAGAATTATATGGTCTCATTTAAAATTGATTCTGAGCAATATAAATGAGTGTAGTGAAAGCCCGAAAATTGCGCATTTAGTGCATTTTCATGCATATCAAGATTAATGCTGATTCTTATGTAAATTGATGTGTAGAATCATATGGTCTCATTTAAAATTGATTCAGAGCAATATAAATGAGTGTAGTGAAAGCCCGAAAATTGCGCATTTAGTGTATTTTCATGCATATCAAGATTAATGCTGATTCTTATGTAAATTGATGTGTAGAATCATATGGTCTCATTTAAAATTGATTCTGAGCAATATACATGAGTGTACTGAAAGACCGAAAATTGCGCATTTATGTATTTTCATGCATATCAAGATTAATGCTGATTCTTATGTAAATTGATGTGTAGAATCATATGGTCTCATTTAAAATTGATTCTGAGCAATATAAATGAGTGTAGTGAAAGCCCGAAAATTGCGCATTTAGTGTATTTTCATGCATATCAAGATTAATGCTGATTCTTATGTAAATTGATGTGTAGAATCATATGGTCTCATTTAAAATTGATTCTGAGCAATATAAATGAGTGTACTGAAAGACCGAAAATTGCGCATTTAGTGTATGTTCATGCATATCAAGATTAATGCTGATTCTTATGTAAATTGATGTGTAGAATCATATGGTCTCATTTAAAATTGATTCTGAGCAATAAAAATGAGTGTAGTGAAAGCCCGAAAATTGCGCATTTAGTGTATTTTCATGCATATCAAGATTAATGCTGATTCTTATGTAAATTGATGTGTAGAATCATATGGTGTCATTTAAAATTGATTCTGAGCAATATAAATAAGTGTAGTGAAACCCCGAAAATTGCGCATTTAGTGTATTTTCATGCATATCAAGATTAATGCTGATTCTTATGTAAATTGATGTTTAGAATCATATGGTCTCATTTAAAATTGATTCTGAGCAATATAAATGAGTGTAGTGAAAAGCCCGAAAATTGCGCAATAATGTATTTTCATGCATATCAAGATTAATGCTGATTCTTATGTAAATTGATGAGTAGAATCATATGGTCTCATTTAAAATAGATTCAGAGCAATATAAATGCGTGTAGTGAAATCCCGAAAATTGCGCATTTAGTGTATTTTCATGCATATCAAGATTAATGCTGATTCTTATGTAAATTGATGTGTAGAATCATATGGTCTCATTTAAAATTGATTCTGATCAATATAAATGAGTGTAGTGAAAGCCCGAAAATTGCGATATTTAGTGTATTTTCATGCATATCAAGTTTAATGCTGATTCTTATGTAAATTGATGTGTAGAATCATATGGTCTAATTTAAAATTGATTCAGAGCAATATAAATGAATGTACTGAAAGCCCGAAAATTGCGCATTTAGTGTATTTTCATGCATATCAACATTAATGCTGA